>JAHPZR010014850.1:0-29313 GCA_019787425.1 Platygyra sinensis | reverse complement strand
TCCGCAAAGACGTTAATTTCACTCAAATTACAGCCAAATGTGAACTTTACGCAATTCCACGTTAAGGAATGACAGTAAGGATGCTGATTTCACTTCAAAACGAGCAAGCTGTTAATTTCACTCAGCACGTAAACTCAAAGACGGCAATTTTAGGCCTAAATGGGTTAAAATGTTGATTTCACGTTAAAGCGTGACAGCAAGGATGTTGATTTAACTTCAAAACGAGCAAACTGTTCATTTCATGCAGCGTGTAAACTTCAAAAATGTCGATTTCAGGCCTAGAAAGGTTACAATGTTGATTAACGCACGACAGTAAGGATGTTGATTTCACTTAAAAACAAGCAAAATGTCCATTTCACACAGCGCATAACCTCAAAAACGGCGATTTCGGGCTTAAATAGGTTAAAATGTTGATTTCACTTTAAAGCATCAAAGCAAGGATCCACTCTATTTCATTTTAACTACCTGCAACGCATAAGCTTAAAAATGTAGGGCTGACAGATTAACCCTTCTGTGCAACATACAGGTCTCCTTACATCTGCATGGCCCCTGATCCCAGAAGTTTAAAACACTACAAGTCATGCCGATTTGAAGTAAAATCACAGATCACAGATCTCTGTTTCAATCGATCGCTTCTTGTTGGCCATTATTATGTTGGAATAAAAAAGGTAAAAACACACTCTGTAATTAGTTAAATTGTGATTTCATGAGTCTTGTCTTGTCTTGTCATGAGTCTTGTCTTGTCTTGTCTTGTCTTGTCTTGTCTTGTCTTACGATCACTACGTATATTTTTAACTTGACTTTATTCATATATTTTACATCATCTTACTTTTATTTAACTTATTTTAGATGCAGGTCCACATCAGCCTTTTGCTGCCATTATATGTAACTTAACCTGCTTAACCAAATAAATAAATAAATGTATGTATGTATGTATGTGTGTGTGTATGTATGTGTGAGTGTGTGTATGTATGCATGTATGTCATGAGTCTTGTCTTGTCTTGAGTCTTGAGTCTTGTCTTGAGTCTTGTCTTGAGTCTTGTCTTGAGTCTTGTCTTGTCTTGAGTCTTGTCTTGAGTCTTGTCTTGAGTCTTGTCTTGAGTCTTGTCTTGAGTCTTGTCTTGAGTCTTGTCTCGAGTCTTGTCTCGAGTCTTGTCTCGAGTCTTGTCTCGAGTCTTGTCTTGTCTTGAGTCTTGTCTTGTCTTGAGTCTTGTCTTGTCTTGAGTCTTGTCTTGTCTTGAGTCTTGTCTTGTCTTGAGTCTTGTCTTGTCAAAAGACCAGACAAGACAAGAACTTGGGCAAGAATACAGCACGAAATCGCAAATTTACGTGAAATTACTCGATACGTAAAGCTCTGTAAAGTTGATTTGACTGCTTTACGGAGTGCTAATAAAGGCATGTAAAGCTGCGCAAAGTTGTCAATGCATTAAAGTTCCGTAAAGGTAACTTAAAGTGTCTGAAAAGATCGGGCTTTACAGCAAGGGAAGTAAATTGCCGTAAAGGAATCTGAAAGGTCCAGTTATGATTCAAGTGCCTCTCGACAACTTGACTTGCCATAAGCCGACTTCTATATAAAAATGAACGACAAAGTCGCGCGTTACTTAAAGGAACATGCGCAAGTCTGCACGAGAAGTGACAAAAAAATACAACGGCAATGGACTTAGACGAGGTCTATTCGATAACCCCTAACGCTTTTAAAAAGGAAAACAATTTTTTCAAAAACTGGAAGACAGTTCGAGTTGGTAGAATTTTTCGAAAGTAAACCAGTTTTAATGTTCAGTTAGTAAGGCTCAGTTCATAAGTCGTGCTTCTGCCGTGCCGAACTAATTTTAGGAATTAAAATCAACATAAGCACGGCAGAAGTACCGCGTCTGAATCAAGCTTTTGAAATAACTTCGGTGGGCAATTCCGTTCAACAAGCTCTACCTTGCACTGAACGATCATTTGAATCGCTTAAGTGCCGTAAAGACACCGCTCTAGATGTAATTTGTGATTATCGGTATTGACATAAATTAATATTTTGCCGACACGGAACAGAGAACTGAGTGCAAGCGTAGTACGCGAGGGCTCATGGGAAGTGTGTTTGTAAAAAGTGACGGTTGAGCAACTTGTGACATTCTACAGTCAGCTTTGCCACTAGCACTTTCTCATAAGGTTTATTTCTTCTCTTCGTCACTTTTGCTCGACTAGTTATGGATGAAGCAGGCGTCAGGAAAGTCATAACTGAAAACAACAGAGCTCTTCTTATTGAGATCAAAGATCTCGACGATCTAACGAATCCATCGCTTCCCAACAGATGTCAGAGAGCAAAAGGCTGAAGCGAGATTCCGCTCCTCAATTCAATAAAAAGGGCAACAAGGAGCAATATAAAGCTAACAAAGCTATCAAAGATGCCGTTGAAGATGCCCAGATTGCCCTCCAAAGCAACAATTTCGAGAAGACCAAACAAGCCTTAGATAAAGACGACCAGGAAGATGAGAACTGAAAAGATCAGGGCCGAATCCAAGGCAGCTAGGTTCACAAAGCGTTTTACAACTCGCTCGATCCGGCAAATAAGTAACATCCCTTCGACCTCAACAACTGCGCAGCTTTCCGCCTCACAACTACCCAATCTGTTTTTGCGTGTAAACCTGCATTTTTCATCTCAGAGATCCGCATCTGGTTTGTGCTTTGCTTGTGGCAAACCCGGGCATTGGAGGGCTTTGTGTCCTAGTAATTTGCGGTTTAATGTTCCTTCTAATGCCGGTCAGAATCCCAAATGACCCACTTTGGACGTCGATTTGGAAGAAGATCTTGTTTATGAGGATAGCGACGAATTAGTTTTTCTTCTTGTCAATGGAAATTTCTTTCGAGTTTAAATCCTGCAATGACTATTTGTCTGTTAAAGGACGGTTACATGGAGCCTTTAAATTCTGGAACGACATTCACGCGTCTTAATTTATCCTGATGTTATTGAATATGGCTATAAATTACCGCTTCTTCAAATTCCTCTGCCCTTCACAGCTAAAAACAATAGTTCGGCTTTCGAGCAACCAGCTTTCATTGAAAGTGCCATCAATGATCTCATTAGCAACGGTTGCGTCACTGAAGTGTTTGAAGCTCCTGTTATCGTCAATCCTTTGTCCGTAACTATTCAAAAATCTGGCAAAAAAGTCTAATTCTAGACCTTCGCCGCCTTAATCAGTTCCTTTATAAATGCAGATTCCGGTGTGAAGATCTGTCTATTGCGAAAGAGATTTTGAATCCTGGTGTTTATATGTTTACTTTTGACTTGAAGTCTGGTTACCATTATGTTGAAATATTCCCGGACCACAGGAAGCATCTATCATTTGCATGGACATTTTCCTCAGGACTCACCAGATTTTTCCAGTTTTCTGTTCTTCCGTTTGGCCTCAGTTCCGCGCCTTATTTGTTTATTAAATTACTCAAGCCTTTGGTCAAGAAATGGAGATCTGAAGCAAAGTCGATCGTGGTTTATATGGAAGATGGTCTCAGAGCAGCCACGGACATAAATGATAAGGCAGAAATCGCTAATTTGCAAGTACATGCAGATTTGCTGAAATCAGGCTTTCTTCCCAATGAAGCCAAATGCGTCTGGGAGCTCACTCAGGTTATTACTTGGCTCGGAGCCATTCTTAACACTTCTACTTCTGAAATTTCTGCCACTGACAAGCGGATTACCAGTGTACAAGAAGACTTAGCGGCTCTTTTGTCCATTTCCTCGTCTTGCCATCCAGTTTGTAAGCTTGCCTCTGTTTACCGAAAAATCATATCTCTTGGCTCCTGCGTTGGTGATGTCTCTAGGTTTATGTCTATAAATTTATTCGCAGTCATCAATACCGCACCAACCTGGAGCTCTTACGTTCGTCTTTCGTCTGAAGCTTGGGCTGAGCTGAATTTATGGAAATCTAATGTTGCATGTCTTAACAGAATACCTATTTGGCCTGTCAGGCGCAAGCCTTTGAAGATCGTCTACTCCGATGCTTCTGGCTCAGCTTGCGGCAGTTTCAACGAGTTCGAGGGGAAGACGTTCCATCAAAACTGGTCAGATTTTGAGAAAGCTCAAAGTTAGAACTACATTCAGAGAGCTGTTAGCCGTTTCCTTATCAATGAAAGCCTTCGCGGAGTCTTTGAAAGCCCAGACAGTCACACGGTTTACGGATAATCAGAACGTTGTCCGGATCGTTGATTCCGGTTCTAAGACTCCAACATTACAGGAGCTTGCAATGGATATCCATCGAAGTGGCTTTCTTAATGCTGTGAATATTGCTATGCGATGGATCCCAAGAGATCAAAATAGTGTGGCAGACGATATTAGCAAGTTTATTGATTATGGCGACCACATGATCAACGATGCAGTCTTCAATGCTCTTGACGACTTATGGAGCCCACATACCTGCGATAGGTTTGCTTGTTCCTACAATGCCAAAATCCAGTGCTTTAATTCAAGGTTTTACCAGCCTGGTTCGAGTGGCGTTAATGCATTTTCTCAGGATTGGTCTCATCATAACAAGCCCCCCTGTGTATTTAACGTGTAAAGTTATTAAGGATATGGAGCTTTACAGCGTGCAAGGAACTCTGATCGTTCCCCTTTGGAAGTCAACCCACTTTTGGCCCATCATGAGTTCGGATGGTTTCCATTGGAGTTCATTTATCCATGTTTGGGTTATCCTGCCTAGTTTCCTAATTTATTCTTAGAGGGAAAGTTAAGAACTCTATTTTTGGTAGCAAGCCTTTGGCATTCGTTTCTTTAGCCCTACGTCTTGAGTTTAGCATCACTCCCAGATTAGACTCCGAGTTATCTCGTAAAAGCTTTCTAGTTCCTTGTGTTTGATTCCCTTCGGGCTAGAGATTGCAGCTGTTTTTTCAATATGTGCTGTTAAGGCCGCGTATTTGCGTGAAGTACCTATTATTTGTTAGTTATTTGAAGTTAACGCATTATGCCTTAGAGAGGCATCCATGAGAGGCCCTAGAGGGGCGTTTTATTATATGTTTTTCTGTTTTGCACCCCTAGAAGAGTTTATTATGTTGACAATGTGCAAATGCCCTGGAGGGGCATACATGTAGTGTTGTGTAACGTGAGAAGTGCATCGCCTGAAGGGGAAAGTGGTTTTCCTTACTGAAGACAGTGAGTTAAATACAAATGCAGCATTGTGTGCATTGCTGCCTGTCTCTTTGATATGTTTTTAGATTTGCTTGACATTATTCCTCTTTCTTATCCTTAGATATTTTCAATTCCGTTTTTGGTCTTCAGAAGCCCAAAATTCCGCGAGAGTGGATCAGCTGATGGAGAATCTTAAGTCTACCATCCTTGCTTCCAGAGCGTCTGGGACATCCAAAAATTACTTGAGAGCTTTTAACAAGTGGAGAACCTTTGCTAGTGACATTTTGGGTACCTCGGAGTTTCCAGTCAGACCCATTGATTGTGTCCTCTACTTGCAACACCTCCTCAAGTCAAAGAAGTCTGTCGCTGCCATCAACTGCGCCTTCTACGCGTTCAAGTGGATTCACCTTCTTGCAAGCGTTGATTAACCAACATTACACCCTACTGTTGTTGCCGTGAAAGGAGGAGCTGTTCGCCTTGACAGTCAGCAAATAGTTCAATAGAAAGGAAGAAAAGGAGCCTCTACACGCCCACCACCTCAAGCTTCCTGCTGAAGAGACTAATCTAGAAGACCTTTTACAATTAAGAAATTTTAGTTATGTTCATTCTTGCATCAGTTCTTGCATTTTCCGGTTTTCTTAAAAGTTCTGAGTTATGCGTTATTCGTAGCAGAGATGTTCAGTTCAACGAGAGTTTCGTTAAAATCAGCTTAGAGAAAAGCAAGACGGACCAACTGAGGGAGGGCAGATCGGTCGTTATTGCTGAATCCTTGTCGTTCATGTGTTCCTGTTCTTTACTTAAGCTGTATATACTAGAGGCCCAGATTCCTGAAAATTCAGACGAGTATCTTTTTAGGGCCATTTCAGCTTCAGGCAATCAGAAGTGCCTTATCTTTATAACCAAGCCGATCAGTTATTCTACCTATAGGCAGTCTTTCAAAAAGCCTTTCGTGAATATTGTGCTAGATATCTTTAACTTTAGCACTCATTCAGCTAGGTCAGGTGGAGAGGAATCTTCAACGCCATGGTCGCTGGGCTTCAGCCACAGCAAAGAACATTTTTGTTAAGGATTCTCTTGCCAGTAGGTTAGAAGTTTCTAAGGCTCTGTCTCTGTGAGCTCAAGCCCTACCTTTAGCTTTCTATCTTGGGCCTGGCTGACCAACACGCCCATGCCTCAACCTTTGTGTGTGTTCGGTTGTGTAGTGAAGGCAAAATATGTAATTTGTGATTATCGGTATTGACATAAATTAATATTTTGCCGACATGGAACAGAGGACTGGGTGCGAGCGTAGTAAGCGAGGGCTCATGGGAAGTGTGTTTGTAAAAAGAGATGGTTGAGTAACTTGTGACATTCTACGGTCAGCCTTGCCACTAGCACTTTCTCATAAGGTTTATTTTTATTGTGTAATTAGTGTCATATGAGTTGTCTTTTTCATTCTGTTGTTTAGTAATCAACCTTAAAACCCCAAAGGTGGCGCCACTGCATTTGGTCGGGGGTACACGGTCCACAGCTATTGTTACATTCAAATATTAATGATTTCACTTTTGAACATTTACATTACCAGTCACATTGTAGCTAGAAAGGTTATTTACCTGGCATGAACTTGTTCTTCTTACACCTGCTTTTAGCTAAGAGAAAATTTAATATTGTAAAATTGGAGCCATTTCTACAGCCTCCAGTACAGTCAGTATTTTATAAGTTTCAGTTGTATGAATTTGGTTTAAGTATTGTCAAGTTTCTTGACTTGTGCCAGCAACATTGGACTATGCCAGTTGTTGTCTTTTATACCTTAAGCATTTCATCATAAGGTGCTTGATTTGTTGACTGCTGTTTGGACTTTGTAAATAAAGATTATTTCATATCATGATTATTTTTACCTTTCATTAATATAAAAATGCACAATGTATTAATAACTTATTGCCAGTGAGAAGGGTGCAATTTGGAGGAAAGCACTCTTTTTAGTCCACTGCTCTGAGAGTCTTTAATTTTGAATATTAGAATCTCTTTTAGTTAGAGGATGTAAACAATGGTATTAACTCAAATGAAAGGCTGTTTTATTTGAATTGTATAAAATTATACAGACAAGACTAAATTTAGGTTGTTAAGTACAAAGAATTGTGCTTTTGCCTAATGAAGTTATTTTCAGCTTATAATAAATATCATTTGAATTTAATTGTCTAGCAAGTTTTGTAGTTATTTTGGGTTCAATTTGTAGAAGACATTCATTTAGGTACTTTGCCACCTCAAAGTAGTTGTCTGGCGCTGAGAGAAGAAACCGGGCCATTTTCTTTTTTGTTGAATTACTTGGCATTTGTGTGGTTTTTGATGCCCGTAAAGGAGTATGAAAGGATGCCTTTCAAGCGTTTTAAAAGGCTTTACCCCCAAATTACGGCTTTACTAAACTTAAACTTTACAATGTACATGGCGCGTCCGTAAAGCCGCATGAAAGAATGTCATTACAACCCTTTAAAAGGACTTTACGGACTTAGTAAACTGCGGCTTTACGCGACCTTTCCGTAAAGCCATATGAAAGGATGCTATTAAAGCCCTTTAAGAGTGCTTTATGGCACTAAAGTATAGCTTTACATGACCTGTAAAGCGTATGAAAGGACGCCTTTACAGCCATTTAACAGGGCTTTAAAAGGGCTTTACGGACATAAAAGTAAAACTTTACGCAACTTAACGATGCAGTAAAGTTCCGTAAATGTATCCCCTTATGCGTCTTTACGGCGCCCCGTAAAGATGCTTAAAGTTCAGCTTTATGTCGTCGTAAAGATCCGTAAGGTTCCGTAAATGCAGGATTTAAGGTACCTTTATGGCAGCTTTACAGAACAGTAAAGTTGCTATTTCGTGCTGTGGAACTGCTCTTGGACTTTGCTGCCTGGATCGATCTGACTTCAAACGAAGATAACTTGCCACTTACAGTACCGCTCAGAAATAAGCGAACTTCGCATACGCAGTCTATACGCGCATACGCGTATGACTATACGCGTATACGCGTATTACAATACGCGTATACGCGTATGTCCATACTCGTATACGCGTATACGTATACGCGTATAGGTAGTTCTTTGTTATTCAGCTCTGACTGTTTCTTTTGAGAAGTATTGTTGCACAAAACAATAACTAGCTTTGTTTGGAAAACTCAAAAAGCGAGAGCCGTTCGATTACAGCCAAATTTGCATATTGTAAAAACATCTTCAATGAAGCTATCGTATTTCCAATCTAGTTCGAATGGAAGATTTACCAATTAGCCACCGGTCGAGTAATTATCACTGCGTACTTGCAACAACTGCTTGGTTTTCTCCCTGTTTAGCAAAAGAATATCATCCGCTAAGCATACATCTCATTTTCCCACGAAGTTCACGGGAGACACTCCGATAAAGTCTAGCAATGCCATGTAAATAGTGTCACAGCGGAAAAGCCGCGTCACGATCTTTCTATTGCTTTAAGATCGAGCAACATATCGAAGCGAAATGTTTTTCGAACGGATAAGGTCGAAGGGATGAACGGCTAATGACCTTTCACGCAAAAACGCGCTTTATTGGCTTTCCGTTTTCGAACAGAATTCTGTTTAGAAGCTGTTTGAAAACCGTTTGAAAGAAAAAAAAGCCCTGCTAGCTGAGCTCAACATGCGGTAATCAAGGAAGCTTGAAAGTCGCCTACAGAAGCGAATCACTAGAAGGTCAAGTTGTTTCTGTTCTAAAACGTTGATTTGATTTGATTTGATTTGATTTGAAAAACATGGGACGAACACCACCATACATTAAATTGAGAATTATCTCGCTTTCTTCGATGTCTAAAAGCATAAATGCGATAGTCCGCCAACTTCAAGAGGAAGGATTTAAAATTAGACGGCAAACTGTAGCCAGGATTATTAAACAATTTAAAGACTGTGGAAGTCTAACCGACAAACCAGCACCAGGCCGAGAGTCCGTCATAACAAGAGAACATTTGGATTTCATTGATGCAAAGCTTGAGGAAAACGACGAGCTTACCGCTCCTGGTAAGAAGTGCCCTTCAGTTACAGTAATGCTTTGATTCTATAAGGTTCCAAGAAAGCGTTTAGCGTTTTTCTTAGTATCTATTGATTTTTCCCTTTAGGTCTGCAGAGATTGCTGGACAGTGAAATGGGTGTTCACCTGTCGGTCGCCACCATTAAAAGAACCAGAAAGAAGCTTGGTTGGAAACGATGCGGCCCGAAGTACTGCCAGGTTGTCAGAGAGACCAACCGTGTCGCCCGTCTCGCGTTCGCTAGAGAATGCCAGGAAGCCGGAGAGACTTTTGACGATGTCATATTCACGGACGAGAGTACCATCTGGCTCGAGCAGCACGGCAAGATCTGTTTCACAAAGGCGGGTCAGCCACCAAAACTGGAGCCGAAAGCCAAACATCCTTTCAAAGTACATATCTGGGCAGGGATTTCTAAGCGAGGTGCCACCCCAGTACTGATTTTTACAGGTATCATGCGAAAGGAATTCTACATGACTGAAATACTGCAGAACGTCCTTGTGCCATTTACTCAGCGTGCTTTTCCCGATGGGTATCGCTTTCAGCAGGACAACGATCCTAAGCACACAAGTAAGTTTGATTGTCAGCAGAGGAAAGACAAAATAAGTACAAGGCGATTATCTCTAATAAAATTTTAATGCTTTCCCGTAGGTAAACACTCCTTGCAGTTCATCCAAGATCATGGCATTAACTATTGGCCGACTCCCGCTGAAAGCCCGGACATGAATCCGATCGAGAACCTTTGGCACGAATTGAAGCACTTCCTCCGAACGACGGTGAAACCAAGAAATAAAGAAGAACTGGTGGCTAGAATCCAATGCTTCTGGGGTTCGGTCACCCCTGAGAAATGCCAACGATACATCGGCCACTTACAGAAGGTGATCTCCGCAGTAATTGAACGCGAAGGCAGAGCTTCCGGATACTAGAAATCGCCTAACCATATCAAACGGCTCCTTTAGGAGCCACCCAATCTACAAAAGTCATGATCAACATTTTTCCTCATAGAACACAGTATTTCTTCCAATAATTGAATAAATTGAATAAATGTCTCTTCTTTGATATTGATTATACGAAAGGATAGCGCGTGGAAAGCGCCGATAGTCAACTGGAGGTAAAAAAAATAATTCTGCTTGTATTTGGTGTGTGAACTGGTGATTAAAACGATGAGATGATCTTTATCAATGGAAACGATGTTTTATTGAATTTTTTACGATGCGCGGTGAACATTTACTTACTTTTACTTTTTTTGCAAGATAAATTCATTTTTCGGCACGCGTCGGCGATTCGCTTGCTAATAGGCAGGTACTAAAGTCGGACCGGATCAACTTGGATCACTGATTTCAATTGTTGTACAGTATATGCCTCGTTCTTGAAAAAATGCTATCCTTATTCAAATCAGCGATCCGAGTTGATCCGGTCTGACTCTTGTACCTGGCTCCTGCTAATTGTCTATCGATTTAAGCGTCTCGGCAAGTAGTGAAAATAATGATATTTTCAGTTCTTCTCGGCATAAATCGGCGGTTTAAACGGTGAAATGATCTCTATCCACAGAAACGATGTTTCATTGAAGTTTTTATGATGCGCCGCGAACAGGTATTAACTTTTTTGCAATATAAAGTTTTCATCTTTCAGCACGCGTCGGCGAGTCGCTTGCTTGTCTATCGATTTTAAGCGTCACGGCAAGTAGTGAAAATAATGATATTTTCAGTTCTATTCGGCATAAATCGGCAATTTAAACGGTGAAATGATCTCTATTCGCAGAAATGATGTTTCATTGAAGTTTTTATGATGCGCCGCGAACAGGTATTAACTTTTTTGCAATATAAAGTTTTCATCTTTCAGCACGCGTCGGCGAGTCGCTTGCTTGTCTATCGATTTTAAGCGTCACGGCAAGTAGTTAAAATAATGATATTTTCAGTTCTATTCGGCATAAATCGGCGATTTAAACGGTGAAATGATCTCTATCCGCAGAAACGATGTTTCATTGAAGTTTTTATGATGCGCTGCGAACAGGTATTAACTTTTTTGCAAAAGAAACTTTTCAAGACGTTTATCTTTCGGTACGTGCCGGAGAGTCGCTTGCTTATTGTCGACAGAAGCGTCGCGCGGCAAGAAGTGCAGTGAAAACTTTGATGGCGTCTCTGGTTCTATTTAGCATAAATCGGTGATTTCAACAATGAAATGATCTCCATCTGCAAAACAATGTTTTATCGAAGTATTTATGATGCACCGTGAAACTTTACTGCCGTGAATCTTGTCGTCAGGCGACGGCTAGTTGTTTTTGTCTCTGCCATTTTTCGAAGCATCACGACAAGACGTGAAATGGCTCTCTTTGGAGCAAGATGAAGTCAATGATTAAAACGAACGGTAAAATTTTCTGATGGAAACCCGACTACAAGTTTTTCCGTATATGTTGTGCAACGAGAGTTTATTGCAATAAAATTATTGTAACGCTACAGAACGCATTCTATATAAAAAATTTTGTGAGACTGGCTAGTGCTACCGTATTTGGCACGTAGCAATTTAGTCAGCCCATATAATCCCAGTATTACCAGGCCATTGAAACAACATTCAACTACAGTATTACAAAGAAAGCAACAATAAGCTAGCTCATAAATACTAATGAGCATACGCGTATACTTTGTATACCCGTATACGCGTATGGCTATACGCGTATACGCGTATCGCCATACGCGTATACGCGCATGGGCATACGCGTATACGCGTATGGCCATTCGCGTATTTCGCGCATGTTTTGGTTCGCTTATTTCTGAGCGGTACTGTATATCATTGCGTTTGAAGTTACAGAACACATTTTGCTTCTTTAAAACGTGTTGGTGACTTACGGGTTATCAAGGCTTTATGATGCCTATCAACCACCAGGCAGGCTACAAAGTACTTAAAAACAATGCTTAAGATATTAATCGAAAGAGCTGTAATGTATCACTTCTCTTTGCTTTGACGCTTGATCGAAATTCACGTGTTGTGTTTCACGTCACAATAACCTCTATTAAAAATCTCTCCAGACTCCAGCTTTATACGCATTTTTTTAGTGCAGAGTGCACAATTGGGATGGTTTGGGGGTTGACGCCGCTAAAGCACTATGGCAATAAGGCACTAAGACACTAAGGTACTAAGGCAATAAGGTGTAAACTTTAATGTTTGTTTAATTAATTAATTTCAATTAATTAATTAGCCTTGTTTTGAGCACGTGGGGTAGGTACCTTTGATTGCTACGTAAAACGTACCATACTTACATTACTTCTTTCGTAACATCAGAAAACTATATATGGTTCCAATAGTCTCTTGTTATCCTTGTGGTACTATTCCGCTCTTAAGAACAAAAGCAATTTGCTCGAAGCGCATGCGCAGATTGATTAGCATTAGTGTTAAAGGGAAACTAAGGTCTAGAAACATTTTACCTTATATGAAAGCCCATATACCCAGCGTTTCAAAAATAGTTGTCATTTGGTGCAGAACCGACTTCAATTTTAGTAGTGGGTCTTTGAAATCGTTAAAAATTACCACCCTCAAACACCAAAGGGGAATGGTATCGAGGCTATGACGTGACATTAGTCAAGGTTGATTTTCTCAGCTGATCTGCGGTGTGTAACATTTGCAGACTGTAGACTACATTAAGACCTAAATAGCGCTCTGGTTTATAGCTTAAATAGCACTCAGGTTAGCCTGTTTACGGGTAGCTATTGGAAGTGGAAATGGGTATGCAATATTTTGTTAAAAAGTCTACAGTCTGCGGCCTACAAAGTATCGTTCGAGTAGCCCTTCAAGTATAAAAGGCCAGAATTAGGGTTCACTGCCTCGAATTCGAAGTTGGGTACAGTATTATCACCCATTAAAAATTGTAAGGGACGGGCTGCATTTCATTAACTACCGGAGGTTAGAAAAAAAACAAGTAGTGGCTCGCAAAGATCAAACGAAAGGGCAAACTACCGAATCCCTAGAACAGTTTTGCATGTTACGCGGACCATTTTAAATCAGACGACTACAAGCGCAAACTTAAGGTATGTGAAGTTTTGCGGTTGTAATTCACATTCACAAAATAAACTCTGTGTTGTATTTCCCCTTAGTTTTTCTTTAAAAGCGGTTTTTGGTGCCAGCTTGGTTGCGGGAAAACACAGCAATATTTACAGCGAATGCAGGGAACAGTCGGCGGTTACATGCTCGATAACTTGAGGAAGGTTAACATTCTGCAATTCCAATCAAACTAAGTGAAGCATACCCTTTAAGATTGCATTAATAAACTGATTATTTAAAACTTGAACCTGCTAGTCGTTTCAATAATGCAATAATGAATTGATTATTCAAATATTGAACTCGCTCTTTCGATCCAAGAATACGGCTAATGGGTTCCGTTTTCTAAGAATCATTTCACTATTGCATTCTAGAAAAGACTAGTAGGTTTCAAACCTACTAGTCGCAACAGCGAATTGATTTCTCGAAAACGGAACCCGTTAGCCGTATTCTTGGATCGAGCGAGGAAATTCAATATTCGAATAATCAATTCATTACTGCATTCTTGAAACGACTAGCGGGTTCATGTTTCAAATAATCAGTTCATTAATGCAATCTTGAGGGGTACGCTTCACTTAGTTTGACTGTAAGCAATTTTTATGGATCAAAAAGTAAAGTTATCTAGCAAAAGATGTTGCCGCTCAAGGTTTAAGGGTAGGGGCTCGCTGAGAAGCGAAGAATCCTTGTTTAGCTTTTCACTGCAAATCAATAACAAAGATAGTACTTCGAAATTTTACCGAGAACTTGCGGCACAGGTTTGCAAAAAAATGTATAAAGAAAATGAACATTGTAATTTATGGCTTTCTTTTTTGATAGTAGGAAAACATTTCTCAAGTTTGATCGGAAAACTTTTCCAGCTGATATCTTCAGTTTGTAATTCATCGAGATTGCTAAATGTCAACAAATGTCGAAGGTGCACTTTTTGAAAGTGGACGGCAAGTCAGGCAAACAATTCATAGCTTATATTTTCTTTTTCTTTTAATCTATTTCGTCCCGTGAAAATTGCATTAATATAAGGAATTCTCCCAAATCATAGCAAATATATTGTAAAACATTTACCAGGATAAACAGGATGATGACTAGCCATTGGACTTCCGGTTCTTTGGGTCACGCAATGAATAAATACTGAAAAATGTTTGTTTGCTACAGCCTACCGACGGAGCTTATCGTGAAAGGAAACCCCCACTCAAGGAAGTTGCTGTCCTCAGCATCTTTAGTTATGTCCCAGAAAAGAAAGTACATCAAGCAATTAATGCTGGTACACCAGTCGCGGTTGACAAGACATGACAGTGTAGTCTCATTGGCATTGGCTTCCACTGCTTCTAGGGGATCTTGAGCCATGTTCGAGTCACTTTCGTCTTCAGAGGAGGTACCGTGCTATGGCTCAAACATAAACGGACGTATAACACCATCTCACTTAATTTCTAACTCAAGCAACGAGTCGCTATCGTTTGCAACATCGTGGCTATCTTCTGCCACCATCTTCGACTGCTTGACTAATGTGATGTCATAGCCTCGCTTTCATTAGGTGAAAACAAAATGGCCGCCAGCTGACGCAAAATTGCAATTTTGTTGCCCCGATTATTTGCTACAAAGTTGACAACAGAGCAAATCATTGCTATTTTCAGATATGTCACTGTATGAACTTTCATTTAAGGTAAAATTTTTCTAGACCTTAGTTTCCCTTTAACTATATGTTAGGTAATGATACATTTCATATACTCTTACACTTGAACATTAAGTGCTTTTCCTTGTGGTAGAACACAACATGTAGGACGCATGCGCTCTAGCACTGTCAGCATGATACAATCCGTTCTTGAGTTCAGCATTCATGCGTGTGATACCACACTCCTCTTAACAGGTGATAGCAGTTATATTTCAGGTAATGTCATTTTCCTTTTTAGTGCAAAGAATGCTTTTGTGACAGCGTATCGTTTGGAATCATCCCTAGCTTGGTTAAAAAATGTTGTGTGCTATTTTCAAACTCTTTCATGTTTGCTAAGCTTTAAAGAGGGATCTCCTCAGCTGCCTGTTCATTTTCTGCCCCCATGAAAGAGAACAAGAAGTTCACAAATGTATTCACCCTAAACATTTCCGAGTTAGCGACATTAAAAGTACCCGGCAGTAATGTCGTGACAAAAGAAACTTCTCAACTATCGCTGCAGACACTGTGGCACTTACGGAAACCGGAAATAAATTTAGTCAGCCTTTGAGGGGACTCATTCACTGATGTAAGATATAAATAATATCGGTAAAGTTAAAATGCTTCTCGGTTGTCTCAATTGATATCATTGTGTATTTTGAACTAGTTTATTGTTAACACGGTACCAACGGTGGCAACCTAATAAGAACGTGCTATTCCAAGACATGATGTGACTATTAATTTTGATAATTCAATTACATGTAGTAACTGTTTATGGATGATATGAAAATTTGCCTTTTGAATGAAACAAAATCATTCCTCTTCCATTTTTTTCATAAGTTAATAACACTAGTTCATTTTTCTCCAGCAGGAAAAGAGCCAGCATATTTTCCTTTGTATGTTTTTGGGAAAACAAGGGTATCATGTTACAAACTTTGCGAGGAAAACAAAAGTATCAAGTTACAAATGTTGGCGTTGAAAAAATAAAATTATCCCGTTTGCTAGTTCAATGTATCAATGAATAAAAAATAAACGAAATTCAATGTAAAACACCACAGTAAAATTTAAAACTTCTTGTCAAACAGTAATTGTAAGTTATTTTTGGGCCTTGAACTAACAAGTTACAAACAGGCAGCTGATGACTCAAAATGTACTTACAGTCCAGCATAACACTCTGCACTATCTGAGATTGTCTCACTAGTTTTTAAATAGATATCTTGATTTTTGAAAGAAGCAAAGGAACAGAACGGAAAAAAAAATTGAGCGATGTCATATCGAACCGGTGTCTCGACAAAACAAATTTGAATCTGGCCCGTTCAGCGCCTTATCCGCTTGAGCTAACGAAGTTGTCGTAAGAGAATTAAGGTATTATAGTGACTTCATCGCTTAGTGAAACAAAAGGTTTCTTTTGTTTTTCATCCAACAAAAGCTCCCCAGAGGATGCCCTTGGAAAAATGTGTTTTTTTCGCATACGTAATATCTCAAAAAGGAAGGAAACTTCAGGGAAAAAACATGCAGAACATTGTTTGACACACGTAAACAAAACTGCATGCGAAATTTGGAGCGTTTTTGACACAGTTCACTTTTGAGTAAAAAACCTAACGCCCTTTTTCCACCGAAGCCTTCAATTATTGATCAAGATTTATAAACTTTTACGTACTGCATCTAGAACAAAAGCAAGAGTTGTGAAAGTCAATAACAATCTCCTGCACATCGTTTTACAAGTAAATAAAAATAAAAATTCTTATTGGAATCTTCGCGAACTACGGTTATGTCATCCTTGTGTTGTTCGTGGCGCAATGCACTCTGGTAAAAAGTGGCGCAGGGCACTCTCTGGTTAAATGCAATGCATTCTGGTAAAAAGTGATAAATTTGAGAATTCCTACTCCCTTTTATATATTCTTTTTAAATCCTGATTATGTTGCTGCTCGCTCACTACGCTCACTCCGCAGCAATGAACTCTACTGTTCTACTGCTCTTTAATGACACGTTCATACATTATATGAACTCTACTGTTCTAATGCTCTACAATCACACATTTGTTTATAATGAACTCTACCGTTCTACCACAGGGCGCCCATACAAGCAGAGTGTCTGTTTATGTTCAAAATATAAAGAAATGTATGGGAGAATATTGAAGAGTCTTAATATCGTAAACTTATATTGAGGAATGTCTAAGTTAAAGCTCAAACTAAATGTAAATTAACCTAAATCAGATGTTGTGTATTGTTGTTTCTGTGGCTCTAAATGGCGAATTTGAGCAATTTGGTGGGTTTTGCGTTGACTGTTACTACTTATAATGTATAGTAACAGTCAACAAAAAAAACACCAAATCCCTCAAATTCGCCATTTAGAGCCACAGAAATGACAATACACAACATCTGAGGTAGGTTTACATTTATTTTGAGCTTTAACTTAGACATTCCTCGATATAAGTTTACAATATTAAGACTCTTCAATATTCTCCCATACATTTCTCTATATTTTGAACATAAACAGACACACTGCTTGTATGGACACCCTGTGGTTCTACTGCTCTAGAATCAAACATTTGTTCATAACGAACTCTACTGTTGTACTCTTCTACAATGACACAATGATACATAATGAACTCTACTGTTCTACAATCACACATTGATACATGATGAACTCTAATGTTCCACTGCTCTACAATGGCACGATACATAATGAACTCTACCGTTCTACTGCTCTACAATCATACATTTATACATAATGAACTCTACTGTTCTAATGCTCTACAATCACACATTGATACATAATAAACTCTCTGGTTTCATTGCTCTAAAATCACATTTCTACATACATGTAATGAACTCTATGGTTTTACTGCTCTAAAATCGTACATTTGTACCAAATTAACTCTATGGTTCTACTGCTCTACAATCACAGGATAATTTCTAAATAAGGAAATCCATGGCTTTACCATGTAACAGGGTATTTTCTGGAAGTCTTCATTGATCCACTTACTCTGTGAAGGTTGGGCAAATTACCATAAAAAGTTTATAATAAGTAAATTGTAAAGTGTTCGAACATTACCTTTGATCCATCCTTCACTGTTATTTTGTGACTAACTTTCTTTAGAGCCTCTGCAACTTTGCTTCCTTGTACAAAGAATGCTGCACTCTCTCCTCTGAGGTAGTGAAACTATAACAATGACCTATTATTATTATTATTATTATTACTATTACTATTACTATTATAATCGTATCTATAACAAAATTCTCGATTGTGATTGGTTCTCTGTGGGCCTATTTGTCACGTAATCGGCGCACGATCAGGTGGGTGTCCAATTACAGCTGTCCGATTTGAACTTTTTGTAATTGGACACCCACTTGATTTTCATGCCAATTATGCGTGCTTCAATGGCTTCCTTAGCAATGTTTTCTACAGTTGTCAAAACTTAGGAAAAGCGCTACAGACATTTTCGCTCAAAAATTCTCAGAAGACATTTTTTCCAAAATTTGTTATAATGTAGATACGATTAATTAGTAATTGGACCTTGTGTCGTCCAATTCAGGGAGTAGTCGTGCTTGTAATTTCAAATCGGCCTCACACTTCGCGCTCGTCCAATTATTAAATTACTCACCCGATTACTCCCTGAATTGTACTCCACTCGGTCCAATTACTATGACTATGACTATGACTATGACTATGACTATGACTACTACTACTACTACTACTATACTGTTACTGTTACTATTATTATTACTATTACTATTACTATGTTCTATTTCAAGTACTATTATGAAAAAAAAATATCCTACGATATTTGTCCGCAGACATTATCTGTTCTGAGAATCGAACAGTTTTCCAAGAACAAAGCTCAAGCATAACTGCAAGCTTCAAGAAAAAAATAATGTCCAAGGACAAATATCCAAGCATATATTCAGACCAAATGAAGGCTATTGTGTTTATTATCCTTCAAATCATTTTCACAACATAAACAGTTTTGAAAATTGGGGAATAATCTTGGATATTCCCCAGTTTTAGCTTGAGAAAATTCCGTCACATGACATATTTAGACCAATCACATGCAGGCTAAAACATTTGATGGAATATAAAGGTACTTTTAAGCCACCAATAATAATGTGTCATGCACAAAGAGTACAAGAGAGGCATGCATGTACATGTACTGCAGCTGCAACAGTAAACGGGGCTGCCATTAAGGGCCGTAACCAGCAACACCTGTTACAGCTGAGTAAGCTTGATTTTCTCTTGATATTACAGTTGAAATTACCTTTTGTTGATAGAATTCACCCACAAAGTAACAATTTTGTTGCCAGTATGAAGAACAAGGCTACAGGTGAATCAAAACTTGATGACAGCCCTGGTAAACAATACTGAATACTCCTCTTGATCAATTAATGAGTGGACATTGAACTCACCATGTCAAGATTACACAATCTGTCTTTCCTTAACTACATCTCACCAAAAATGGTGAGATCTTGCTGAGATCTCCTTACAATTTGAAACAGCATGCGTATCTTGCCGAGATTGCCTACAGAATTGCTTTTCTGCAGATTCAGAAAGACACAACCTAAATTGACAGCAATCTCTCCAAGCCTTTCGAGATCTTGCTCTGATTCCATGGACTACTAAACTGGACCACCGGTACCCATAGGACTACCTTTGTAAGAGATAACTCCCAAAATATTTCCAAATGAGTACTATTTAAACTTCTAGGCTGTCATACTTTGCTTACTGTCATCATGCAAGCCTCTAGCAAACTTCTAGGTGTGCTGCTTGCGAGAAGATGTAGGACACAGTTCATGTGACATTATTCCACCAATCATATGCTCTCTTTAGCCAAAACAATGGTGGACACATTTTTCCTGGTGAGTTGAGAGTAGGATGTCATTTCTCAACCAACTTCTGCACTCATCATGAGAATCCAGCCAACCTTTTCTAGGAGCTGCTAGTGTAACATCTTGGGCAGTCTCAATCGCAGGTGGACATTTTTTGTATCAAAACTAGTCAGTGGAAGTCACGCTATGTTGATATTGTTTTGTTAAGATCTGTGCTTGACGTGGATAATGTTTTGGTCATTTGTGGGGTAACAGGGAACAGTATAATCTTGAATTATTTCTGTGTGAAACTTTGGTTTGGTAGATGAACATTAAAGGGCCCTAGTCAGTCTCAGCCAATTTCGATGATATCGAAATTATTAATATAGCACGGTGAAGCGAATTCTTGTTTTACAGTAAGCTGTGTTCCTGAAGGTATGTTTAATTATCTTGAGTAGTTTTACAGTGATTTTCTTCATTTCGACTGGCTATGAATAAAACATAATAGCCAAATTCTAGCATGTAAACAAAAACAAAGGTGTGGCTGACTAGGGCCTTTAAGAAAAGGCCCAGGTGAGCCCCGCAATTTTTACAATCAAAATCAGACCATGATTTGTCAGAAGTCTGCAGTATTTTGCAGGAGTTGATAGTGTGATTTCTACACTTGCTTTACCTCAAGAAGTATATAATTTATACCTGCCAACTTTGTTTCCGTAAAATGCGTGAGATTTTTTGTCTCCACAGAACCTGAATTTTTGAAGATTTAATGATGGCTTCTGAAGATTTCTGAAGACTTCTGAAGACTTCTGAAGCCTCCGAAGATTGCCAAACATTTTTGACAACTTCCAAAGATTTCCCAATGACTTCCAAAGGTTGCCAAAGATTTTGCGACAACTTCCAAAGAAAAGCTAGGTGTAGAAAGATTTTAGATGACTTAAAAACAGGGCCAACGATTTTGAAAGGATTTTCCACCAATCTTGAGCATCATTAAAGAGTTCCAAAGATGTTCTGACGACTTCTCAAACGTAAAAAAAAACTTGAATTTTTATCTAATCGGTTTTTAAGCAATTACACTTGCTATTGTGAGTTAGGCATGAGAAATTGGTTTGAATGCATGAGATCACAATTTTAGATCCACAAGCGCGAGACTCACCCATAATGCATGAGAGTTGGCAAGTACAATAATTTTGTGGCTTGGCTTTTTCCCTTTACATGTTAATGTTTTCTTGTTAACTTGCTTTTGCAGTGCTTATGTCATCCATATTTTGGGCAGACGACCAAGATATTAGGATCCTGCTTTGGGCACTAGTCCATTACGATGAGATCTCATGTCATTTACAGTGAATTTTCACTATCATGATCACTGCCTGTCTTGAATTGTGATCTAAAACAGAAATTATTGTTCAGACATCTGGGGCTGATTATTTTTGACCTACCACTTCTTTATAATTGGAAGGATCAGTCGGCCCAATTATCTGCCACCTTCCCCTTACCGTCTCTTCCCACACCCTCAACAAAAAGGATGTGGCATCTGAAAGAAAGGGAAACATTGTCCACAACCTTCTCGAAAGCAAGGAACAGGACCTCTGGCCATGGCTGGGATGGCCTTAGCCCCGATGTTCCTCAAACCTCTACTATCTGGCCTGTGGTACTAAAAAAGATATAAAGCCACCTTTCCTGGCAACAAAGAACAGTCAGTCAACATTTCACGGTGTCCTCGGATGAGACCAGATGAGCCAATGAAGGGTTCAGCCATCCTGGGAAAGTGTGTTCCTCCATAGGTCAATGACTGAAATATGGTTACGCCCCACGCAAAGAAAATTTATAAAAGGAAGAACATCATGAGACATTGGATCAGACCATACATATCACAACGGAGTACAACAAGAGGGACATTAGTGAGAATGAACAGATAGTGGAAGAAGATGAACAGGATAAGGATGATGAAGATCAAGAACCAGGGGACAAAATCAGGAGAAAGATGACGAAGCAGAGGAAGAAGAAAAAAAAAGAGGAAAATCCATGGGTAGGCATTAGAGATGAAGTCGAGGGACCACAAAAGGAAAAACTTAAGGCCTTGATAGCCGAGATTCAGAAAAGTGGAGAGTCAGAGGAAGTAGCAGATGTTGAGGACAGAAAAGAACTGAGAATTGTGCAGTTGAAAGATTTGAAATAGATGCACACCTTGGGAATCGAAAGGATCCCATCTATCGAAAAGTAGTGGCAACCAGAGACAAGTTCATGGGGAAAAGGGATATGAATGGTTAGAATCCAAGAACTGGCCATTCATGAGAGGCGATTTGTACTGAACAGGCTTTTTCAAGAACCACTGGTTACTTGAGGGCTAAAACTGCTGTTATTGAATTCGAATGAAACGTTATAATTCAAAGGAGATGCACTTTCAAAGATATGCTTTAAGGCAGCATCCCACCTCAAATGCGATCATTTTGGGGGAAAAAAATATTTTACAATAGCAAGATAGACCTTACTCCTATCTTTGTTTTAAAAAAATAAACTTCGAAAAAATATTGTTTCTACGGGAAGTTATGGACAAAATAGTGTTTTCTTCACTAATTGCCGATAATGGAATGTTGACAAGTCACTGTAACAATCTGTCAACACATTATTATTAGGGACCTTAAGCACCAACGACGGCGACCCCAGAGGACGACGACCAGAAGTAAAATTTCCCCTTACTGCGCTACTGCGCACGCTCAACTCGTCGTCCACATGAAGTTCAGGATGTCAAAACGCCAAGTTTGCCGTCCTGAGCGAACGCGAGTATGTATTTATGTATTTACGAAGTGTTTGAGGTAGGAAATTTATTTCAAACTATTTAAATGAAAGTTGTTTATTTATTTAACTTCTAAGCTTTGCATTAACTAGATTTTATGGCGCGTTTGGTGTAGAAATCGTTTGTAATAACATTTGGGTTTGTCGATTTGTCCCTGTGGAACGATTTGCTTGTCAGCGAAAGTAGGAAATTAAATGAATTCAGTAATTGAAAAATGACTCTGTATTTCTTTTTTTTTTCTCGTTGCTATCAACATGTAGGCTTTCGCTTGTGTTTTAGGACAGAATTTTATACCGTGAAGGTCCTTTTAGATTTTATCAGGCCGAAAATTCAACATCATTCATCTCTTCGAGTGAAAACCTGTCATGTTCTTCATGTGAGAAATCGGGATTTTTTTTGGCATAATTTCCTCATGTAGGACTTAAAATTCATTGTTATCAATAGTACCATTCTCGTAGCTCAAAAGAAACAGGTCTTGAAGCTCCTGAAAGGAAGACATGACATAAGTTTTCAATAGTTTTAGGTTGATGTTTGCAAGGATTCGGCTCTGTTTACATGCACTCGCACGCCGTGGACTACATCCTTGACCCAGTCCTACAGCAGTTTTACTCGTCGTCGTCGTCGTCCCATTCGTCGTTGGTGCTTAAGGTCCCCATTATCTTACATAGCACGCCATTTTGTCATGGCCAGACCATGTCTTCAAGAAAAAAACAAAAGCAATCGAGCTGCCCTTTTGTTCCAAGGAGAGCAGTAACAAGAAAAAAAGGAAATTGTTTTGACATCGACAAGGATTGGGCTGACGAACTTGCCGCTAGGGACAAAGGGTCTTATTATACGCAGCACAAGTTTGAGGAAGTTCTGCCGGGCAATTGTGTGGTTGTAACTTTGTGGCTCTAGTCATCAGTGCTGATCGTATAGACCAGAAAGCAATTTGTATTGTTTCTTATCCAGTTTATTACCATTCTTACCCAGCTTCTCGCATCTTGGGAAGGATTACTGCCTTGGGGGTTTCTCTTTCACTGAGTCAGCCGTAATTGCACATTCGGAAACTGGGATGAGACACTTCCAATTCTACAGTAACAACTTACATTCGGAGCGAGGGACCAACAGTGATGCCTGGTAGAACTGAAATGTAGAGTCAAATTCCCGCACAGAACAGTATTTGACATCTTGTCTCGTCAGCATTTGAGTGCTATTGTTATGAAGTAAGATGAGCTGTTTGTTTGTAAACCGCAGGTAATTACTTTCATGCCTCGTTGTTTTAATCTCATTCAACCGGAAGAACATCTCTGAAACTGTTTTGCTCTTTTCCTCGAAACTATATTTTCAAGAAATTGGGCGCATGTTTTAAGTTCACATGCAGCGAATTTTCAACTGTTTCAGCGCAAATTTGAGGAGAATGTTCCTATATAATGTAGCTCAAAAACAGTGTCGGCGTTTTTTGTTTTTCCCATTCTTTCTAGAGTTATAAACAAATGAAGGAACAGGAGCAATATTTTCTTGAGCCCCAAAGTTAAACCGGGCGTAAACAACAAACCATGCCACATATCAAAATTCGTCGACACGGTTTTTGAGACAAAGGTGTTAAGAACTCAGTGCAATGTTTGTCTCTTCCTTTTGATCACTTCTGACTGCACAGGAACTGAATATTGCAAGCCATGTACTTTTGCAAAACGATTGCTATATTTTTAAGGCATTTACCTTTTTTCTTTCAATAAATATGGTATGATAATCTTCAATTATTAAGCTTTCAGAAAATATATAGTTTGTCACGGTTTTAATTTAATGTCTCGCCTTGAAACGGTGCAAACGTGAAGTGATCATTTGGGGTGGGATGCTACCTTAACAGTTTTATTAAACATCTGAATTTACATGATTTGGTGTTGTTTGATGGGTTACATTAAAATAAAAGCATATTTCCTCTGAGGTTTGTGGGTGATGGTCCACCACTTAATACCCATAGGGCTGAGTAGTGGCTCATTCGTACAGAGGCATAAAGCATTTTGCATGGCCCATCAAGCATTGCCCCAATCTTTTACTGTAACAGATGTCAGCTGGATTTATAAAAGGATTGTGTATTGATAGTTGTGATACAGGTTTTGTGTGTCCACAATCACGAAGTGATTGAGGTGATGTGTCTCCTGAGTAAATCCATAACTCTGTCTGAGTTGACAGTTTCTCTCATCAACTCATCAAGCACTAACAAATTGGGACATTGTTCCAGGGGAACACTTTTTCCCACGGGATGGTGGGTATCCCAGGGAGAAAGACACACCCATGTCTTGTTGCATTCTTATGACCAAAGGTTGTGAGTAGCTTGCCGGACACGTAGGAGCCAACTTGACGGGATTGAGATTCTGATTACTTCAGGTCATTGCTTATATTTGCATCACGCATCCTTTCTGCGCATAATTTATGGCATCATTTAGCGCACTCTCGTGCATGCGTACACTGAACATGGCCGATTTGCCTTGATATTGAGCTCTGACAGTTGAAAAATGGCTATAGCTCACCAACAAGCATGGGCACCCCAACTTTTTTTCCAGTCATTGTAATCAACTTATCAAAAACTTTGCTTGAGAAAAAAACCTTATCTGATTTCTATTACTGAAAATTGAATAAATAAGGAAAATGGCAGATACATTGTGGTCTTTTCTGTTTGCCGTTTGGTAACCATGTCAAGAAATTTGGTTCAAATTTTAATCAAGGATTCAGCTTTCTGTATAATTCAAACTCAAAATGTTTATTTGTGTCCGACATGGCATATTGACTGTAGTTTAATGCATGTTCTCATAAGTCTCGGTCACAAAATTTACAATTATTACTGGGAACGTGTTCTTCTAATAAGCATTAAATAATGCTAAAATGGGGCATTTTCAATGCCTCAGTGCTCCTTGATGAGCATGGGGACCCCCCTTTTTAATTTCAAAATTGAAGCTCTCATATGATAAATATTCAGTGGACAAAGTTTGAACGAAAAATCTATTGTCAGTTTTATTTCAAAGGAATTACCTTAAGACAAGTCCTTTGATGGCAGAGTCTGAAATCTTTTTAACTTAAGACTTTACCACACTGGCAAGGGTTACGGGACTCATCATGTACACTTGTCATGTGCCATCTCAAATCACCCTTGTGGAAAAAAAACCCATGAAGGCACAGCACAAGTTTGTTTCATTGCAATGTCTTCTAAAGAAAACAATATCCATAATGCATCTATCAATGTTAAGCCAGAGGGGGGGACCCCGGGCATATGTGGGGCATTTGACTTTTCAGAAGAATTTTTGGTCAAAATCCCCACTGTGGGGCCCCAAAATTTGGTCAAATCAGATCAAATATCCCCAGCTGTTGAATCAATTTATATTGAAAATGAGCAGAAAGCAGTGTTTTTGTACAAATATCAAAACAAGTGTTTATTATTAACTAGCAGTAATCAAAGATTAGGAGTGCATTCTGCAGCGCCTGCAATAATAATTGTCTGTTGTTGAAATAAATATCTTCATGTGAACGGTTGAAGTTTTGCAAACAGATATGACATACTGGCAAAGTCCACCATTGTTCTGTGGATTATTTGATTTCTTTGCTTCATGGTTAGCAAATCTTGTCCCATCCACTGGACTAGACTCCAGGTGCAGGGCTCGAGACTAACTTTTCAGCTTGCTAGCCCTGTGGCTAGTGAATGGTATGCTATAATTATAGGCATCACACAACAACGAAAACGGAAGTTTTCGCTTTAGTGAGAAATTCTCACAGAACTTTACAACTCACCATCGAAAAACAATCCTTTCTTTCAAAATGCCGATTCACGATTTCTCGTGAACACAATAATTCGTTCCATCTTAACTTTATTTACAAGTTGCAAACATAAGCATCAATATTATATAGGCATCATTCAAATTTCAAACAACTGCGATTTTTAATTTTTTTTCAAAGCCTGAGACCTACAGATGCTGCGCGCCCTAAGGGAAAAAACAAACAAAAAAGTCAATCATTCTTTCGTATTTTAGTAAATTAAAGTTCTTGTCTAGGCCAATAGATTATGTGTGATCAAGGCTATGCCCTTAGAAAAATTCTGGCGAGCCCTTCAGACACCCAACCTTGTAAGCTAGGGTGATTCACATGTAATGTGTTGTAATACTGTTGTCATAAGTCCACAAAGAAAGACAAAATTTACATGTTTTTTGAGTTAAAATGGTTGATATATGTAGAAAAATTACGTCCTTCTTCCCTCTTTGCCCTCTATGCTTCTGATAATTTAGTTCACATTCTCCTTCAATTAGGGACTTTTCATGTACATTATACAAGCCACAAGAACTTTTTTAATGCTCGGTATAAATAACCACAAGAACTAAGAAGACTTGTTGTTGATGCTATACGAAGTATACAAGGAAACTGCTGTCTGTATCACTGCAAGCGGCCAGGACAGTCAGTATTAAACAGATGGATTTAAACATTCTGAATCGAGCCATTTTGCCTTGTTAACGTCAATGCAAAACAAGAAATCAAAAAGGGAAAGACAAATTATTGTGAGACTGTTTTCATCTCTAAGTTAAATCTTAAAAAAGATGTCGCCTGGCCGGCTGACTAGGTATATGTTCTTCTTGTTGCCCGAAGACGGAAGCTGGGCGAAAATGTACTGCTAGAGCACAGCCTTGAATTGATATATGTTATAGCTAGTGTGTTAAATTCTGCACGCTTTGACTTAATTCGTTTTGGGACAAATTTGAAATTAACTTCTTTTAATTGGTTTCCTCTGGGCCTCCAGTGCTCCAGAGTGCTCACATATTTTTTCACTAGCCAAAATGGCTAGTGAAGCGCAAAAACCACTAGCCAAAATGGAATTTTTACTAGTCTGTGGTTAGTTGGCTACCATTAGTCTCGAGCCCTGAGGTGAACTACTGTACAATTTAATGACCTTTGGTGACACGTTGCATGACAGCTCTATTGAATTTCGGTAACCTCACAAGTTTATGGAACATTTGTCTTTAAAATTCATGCTTACATCTCAGTTTCATTTTTGCAGATAATGTTTTAACATTATGGCCAATTTTTTTTTTAAAATGAATACTTGTGTTATATCAAGTATTCTAAGCTGAAAGCACACATATCAGCTCACATCTGTAACATGCGCTCTCGCTTGTCAGTTTATCCATGGTTTATCATAAACAAACTCTGTGTGACTGGCAATAATTATTATCTCTGCTCTGATGAATAAAAATAGTCACCATTTTGCTGTTCCTAGGTTCTGGCTTACTCTTACATGTACAGGTCTTGGCTTCAGAGTACTCTTCCATCGAATCAATTTTGACCTTCGCTGGATACATACTGAACTATTTGTGGCCACTAGAACTATTTAAGTCAACAAATGTAATGAAATTGAAGCCAATGAAATATGGCTGTTCCCACTGTTAATTCAGCTCAATGCTAAGGTGCTTCAAAGTTGTGTCCATGAACAAAATAGATAATTGTTGTCCCAGTTATTGTGCAACAAAAGCACTTCATTTCGCATCCTGACCAAACAGGCCATGCACGGTCCAGAATCAAAACTACTACAAAAAAGCAAACGTGAACGATCGAAAATGCAAATTGTCTCGCATACACATGCAAGAGAAAATAACATGTGCCTTGCAATGACTGATGTCATGAGTTCTTTTTTGCCTGAGGTCAAGAAATCTCACTCCAGTTTAAAGTTTCAAGTTTCAGCTTATTTGCCTTTTTAGTTAATATATTAATTATTGCAAGTGGCAATGTATGGCGAGGCGACCACTTGAAACCACCAGGCTTATAGTTGAGGCCACCTCATGCATGACAATACCGTTACATCAATATTGCTGCAGTGTGCGGCTTTGCCATTTCAGAAATTATTTTACTAAGAACTCCACCAGTTTTTACTTAAAGTTGGAAAAACTTGACAAAGAAGTAGTTTGGACAGGGAGGGAATTCCAGATCTTTGGACCTTGGTAAAGGATTGTGAATTTTTTCAGATTTGTTCGGCAATGATGTATGCAATAGTTATTGGCTGTTCTGGTGCTATAGCCATGACTTTGATTATTCGTAAAGAGCAAGTTGAAAAACAATGGAGGCAACAGGTTATTGTGATAACAGTGCATAAATTTAGCTATTTGGAACTTGCTGATTTAATAAATGTCCAAAAAATTTTTAATTTGGAGAATAAAGGAGCAAAATTTGCTCTATAATCCAAATTGGTAATAGCTCGCACAGCTCGTTTTTGCAAACAATAAATTGAAGGCCTTCGTGTAAAAAGGGCGCATATCGGTTTTTGGCCGATTTTCATTTTTTTCAGGATCGAGCTAATTTTTCACAGACATGAAACGCATTGTTCCGTAATTGTCTTGGTGAATTTGCGCTTCATTCTCCAGAAATAACGTATGCAAAAAAACTCAGTTTTCTTTTGGAGACCTTTTGTTCAACGAGAAACAAAAGAAACCTTTTGTTTCACTTAGTTTTATTATTCATATAATTACGCAAATCAGTTATTGCTGCTTAGTGCTGCTCCGTTAGTGCAAGCGATTAAGGCGCGCTACAGAGCGGGTCTGGATTTGTTTTGTTGTGACACGGGTTCGATACAAGGTCCGGCGCTTTTTTTTTTTTTTTTTTTTCTGTTTCTCTAGCTATTTCACAAACCAAAACATCAATTTAAAAATTTTAACTTGCTGACGAAGCTGCCAACAGTAATCATTTAAGTTCGGGTCGCGTCGAAATCTGCCTTCGAAAGATTTGCTCATAAAGATGCCACTTCACGCAAAACTGAGTTTTTTGCATACGTTATTTCTAGAGAACGAAGCGAATAACTACCAAAGCAATTACAGAACGATGCGTTTCATGTCAAAACAAGTCAGTCTGTGAAAA
This sequence comes from Platygyra sinensis, assembly GCA_019787425.1. Taxonomy (NCBI): domain Eukaryota; kingdom Metazoa; phylum Cnidaria; class Anthozoa; order Scleractinia; family Merulinidae; genus Platygyra; species Platygyra sinensis. Next base: position 58 of record JAHPZR010014850.1, on the reverse strand, counting down.
ATTAGCTCGATCCTGAAAAAAAATGAAAATCGGCCAAAAACCGATATACGCCCTTTTT
>JAHPZR010014849.1:0-39531 GCA_019787425.1 Platygyra sinensis | reverse complement strand
AACCTGGCCTTTGAATGGCAGCGAGGTTGGAGGTGACCTTGCTTTGATACAGACCTCTCTGCTTTTGTTGTGTAAATAAACCTAGTTAGCATTAGAACAACTTGATTTACACAACAAAAACAATGAGGTCTTTATCAAAACAAGGTCACCTCCAGCCTCGCTGCCATTCAAAGGCCAGGTTACTGAGCAGACAACTGTAAAATGGTCTATTAGAAGTCAGGTTCCTGAGCCTGGAACATGGTAAACAGTACAGCTACTGTAACTAAGCCATAGTTATACTGAACAACTGGAATCTACTTTCTACTGCATCTATTTTGTGTTCAGTGGTTCCAGAACAAAACAAGCAAGCAAGTTGTATAGCAGCTTACAACTTGAAATAGTACTCATTTAGAATATTATTGTTAGGAGTAGTCCATTTTAGGGGTAGTCCATTTGGGAGTCCATGGACTGAGGGTCAGTGTTTTGTCCATCACCTAATTTTATAATTCAGTAACATCTAAACCTGAAGATAGCTGGTCTGATAACCCAAAAATATTGGTTGCAGTACTCTTTGACTTGACTATTATCATTTTACTTTTCAAGTTTGGGTGATTAAATCTCCTGCGAGATCCAAGGTTCAAACAAACAGGATCTTCGTTCAAGGCTTTGCAGTTTATAGCACTTAAGTTTTTTATCTCGAGTCAGTGTCCATGTTCAACTGACATCGAGTGAAGTTTAGATTAAAGTTGTGTTCTCCATACTTGTTTTGTTTATTTAAGTACATTCATTTGAACTCTGAGTGCGATGTGAAATGCACGAATTCTCAAATAGTGTCTTTTGTTTACATTTTTGCTTCCTGATTGAAAAGATAGCAAGGGGAAAGAAACCCTTTGCGAGCTTGTTGGAACACATTTATGGGTTGACAGATTTTTGGGATCCACACTGAAAATGCTCTCAAAAGAGGCTAATGATGTATTTTACGTGCAATGTATATAGAGACAAGTGGTTCCACATTGGAAAAGAAGTGTTGTCTCGTAAGAAACCTTAACTTGAGTGAAATGCAGTTAGAAAGGTCTGTTCGCACTGAAAAGAAAAATGTTCATGAATGCATGCAAATTTTCCCAGCAGGCAGACCAACATCAACATCAACTTATGGGTGGTAGTGGTGGGAGGAAGTACTCTGATTTTTTGGACAGGAGTGTGCAATGTGACCCAAGAACCCTTAGCTTTTCCCACTCCATGTTCAGCTGCAATTCTACTACCCTAGCTATTTTGTAATGTGTGCAACAAAAGCCAACGAAAAAGCCTACGCTTTATAAGTGCAGCTTGTTTTAACAGCCTTTAATAATGCACCAATAATTGCAAGTTTACCAACATGTTTCATCTCTAGATTACTTAATCCACGAGTTTGGCCATGGGTCCCCTTTGATTAAGCTTATATGTTGCAGGCAGTTAAAATGAAAAAGAGATCCTTGCTGTGACGCTTTAAAGTGAAATCAACATTTTAACCTATTTAAGCCCGAAATTGCCGGTTTTGAGGTTACGCGCTACATGAAATGGACATTTTCCTTGTTTTTAAGTGAAATCAACATCCTTGCTATCACGCTTTAATCAACATTTTAACCTTTCTAGGCCTGAATTTGACGTTTTTGAAGTTTACGCGCTGCGTGAAATGAACAGTTTGCTCGTTTTGAAGTTAAATCTACATCCTTGCTGTCACGGTTCAACGTGAAATCAACATTTTAACCCATTTAGGCCTAAAATTGCCGTCTTTGAGTTTACGCGCTGAGTGAAATGAACAGCTTGCTCTTTTGGAAGTGAAATCAACATCCTTGCCGTCATGCCTTAACGTGAAATCGCGTAAAGTTAACATTTGGCTCTAACTTGAGTGAAGTTAACGTCTTTGTGGTCTCGTGATAACGTGAAATCACAACTTTAAGGGTTTTTAAAACCTGAAATCAACATTTTTTAAGGTTACATCTTGATTGTTTTCCTTGGCCTAACACTGCGCTAATCCTAACATGTCCTGACCTTAACTCTAACCTAATCCAAAGCGCTAACCCTAACAACAAAGCGCTAGCGCTAACCCTAGGCAATAACCCTCACCCTTCAACGCTAACCCTAGTTTCAAGCAGTAACCCTAAACGTTAACTCTAAGCCTAACCTTGTTCCGTAACCCTAGTTTCAAGCGGTAACCCTAAACGTTAACTCTAAGCCTAACCTTGTTCCATAACCCTAGTTTCAAGCGGTAACCCTAAACGTTAACTCTAAGCCTAACCTTGTTCTGTAACCCTAGTTTCAAGCGGTAACCCTAAACATTAACTCTAAGCCTAACCTTGTTCCATAACCCTAACCTTCAACGCTAACCCTAGTTTCGAGCGGTAACCCTAACTCTAATAAAACTGGGAACTCTTAACCCTAAGGGTTTAAGTCTTTGCGGTGGCGTGATAATGTGAAATCAAAATCAGTTTTAACCTGATATTTGGCTTTAATTTGAGTGAAATTAACCTCTTTGTGGTCGCACGTTAACATGAAATAAAAGTTTTAACGGCTTTAACCTGACATCGACACTTTTAAGGGTACACATTGCAAAAGATCAATATTTTGCTGGATTTTAAGTGAAATTACCATCTTTGTGGTCATGTGCTGACGTGACAACAAATGTAGGTTTTTTTGCATACTTAATATCTTGAAAACGAAACAAACTTCAGCAAAAAAAAACATGTAGAACATTGTCTAATGCACCTAAACAAAACTGCACATGAAATTTGGAGCGTTTTTGATAAAGTTCATTTTTGAGTAAAAAACCTAACGCCCTTTTTCCACTGAAGCCTTCAGTTGTGGCACTTCACCCCTCCACAGCAGCCTTGAAATGACTCCTGAAGATTTAGTAAGCAGAGTTAGTCATTCAAGATAGAGGGACATCAAAAGACCCGTGCAAAAGTTCTCAGGCAGATAAAGATAAATCAACAGTGGAAGAGAGTATTCAGGTGCTTGAAGATTTATAAGTAGACAATTTAGCAGTGGACAGGAAAAAGAAGTGAGGGATACTCTTATATCAACTAGTAATAGTTGTCACTAAAGCTGCCCCCGCTTTCTTTAATTTCTGCTGATTGAAAACAATAATATTGAACATTATTACAAAACTAAAATTTTAAATGTTTTTTGTAAACTGTATCACTTATACTGTTCAAGTAAGTTAGGCATCTTACCATAAATATGATCCAAAGAATCAACTAAGTTAACTAAACCGACACATTCTGTTTAACTCATTCTATCACATGGAATTCTTTACTTAATACTCTCACGAAGTGGATTCTGGAAAAAAATATCAAACCACTCTTTTGTTATAGTTTGATACTGAAACAAACCATTTGTCGTGATATACGAGCAAACGTATCTCAAAAGCAGAACAGAAGTCAAGATTTTTTCTGATACATAACCAGAAGTATCGCGTTACAGTTGCCATATATGCAAATTAGAGTAAAGCTTTTTGTCCCCAACGAAAACGCCGCAAACATTTACATTTGGATCCCTGCGAGTTATCCAGCCGTCACATGGGCTCTACGCCACGTAAGATTACTCAGCGGTAAAAATAAGTGATCCAAATAAACGAGATGTCAAAGGTAAAACTGACGATCAGAAGGGTATTTAGCTATTTAGTTGCAACTGAACCATGCTGGCCTTGAATTTCTAGTAGTGACAGTTGAACCCCACTTTTTCAAAGTCCCAAAGGAAATTGGAAAAAGTTCGAAATAGCGGGGTTTCAAAATAACTGGGGAAGCGTAAAGTTTGTAACAATAAAACACTTTTTTTGATAAAAATTAATACAGTCCAGTTTGATGAAACTCACTGATTAAATAAAAATACAGTAATTATATGTCGGATAACTTCAGCAGATGCTGTTGCACTGAAAAATCTTTGAGTGCTCTGTTGCTTTTGGTTTTTTCTAATACTTTTGTCGAATGACAACTGGCTTGTTTGCCCTCAAATCTAGGCTCCTTCAACAGCAAGCAAACTGTAGCGTGAGAGAGTCTCGATTGCTAGACGGACCTCACTCTTTGTTGGTCGCTTGGGAGTTTCTACTTGTACTCTGTTGTTGACAAGTTCGAAATAACAGGCTTGATGTAAGGTGTAGGGAAAGAACAATTACTTTGAATTAGCGCGGACTTAACAGAGTTCAAAATAGCAGGGTTCGACTGTACTTCAGAATTTCCTATGATACCCTCTGAGCTGTTTTTCTCCTAAAATCTATCTTCAGGATCTTTGAAAGTGTCTTCAATTTGCATTAGATCAGAATCTCAGGCATTTTGAAGCAAATTTATTAGGCAGTAAGATGGCAAAAACAGACGCTTTTCAGGGCCGCTTGAACTTGAGATCTGAACCAAGGACAAAGCCCGTGGCAAAGACGCTGATCCCACAAGTCCTTGTGCATGCGTGTCTCTTTGCTCGCTGCCCATGACCATTTGCGGGAAAAACGTTGATGCCTTGCGGACGTGCAAGCAATCAAATCAAGGTTTCTTGCGGCTATACAATCTTCCGGAAATACCTACATTCTCTCTTCTCCAGTCTTCCTCTATATTGCGCGGGGAGTCCTAAGGTGCCTCCTTGGGTTTTTGGCCCTCTGGGGCCAAAAACCCTGCGGGGGCAATAAAAAAAAATGGAAGGGGAATCTGAACAGACAAATCACATTTAACATGCATACAGCAGTCTCCAGCAAAGAAAATGCAGGGAACAAAGAAGGAAGCAGAAGAGAAAATTTCAGAATTTAAACTAACTTATGCAACAGTGGAAGAAGAAGAAGAAAACTTCCAGAATAGGCCCTTTGCAGTTTACGATCACATGGTACAAAAACCGCCATGCTGGAGAGCAAACTGCCCACTGGGACCTCCAAAACAAAGCAACTTAGCTAAATATTCTTTTGTTTTGGATATCCCAATGGGCGGTTTGCTCTCCAGCATGGCGGTTTTTGTACCACGTAATCGTAAACTGCAAATGGCCTATTCTTGGTATAAAGGCAAATGCTGTGCCAGAACAAGTGCAAACCCTTCAAATTGAAAAAGAAAATTTGAAGTACAAGAATGAAGCCGACAGAAAGTGTATTACCAATAAGGAAGGCAGGTCTTATGAAAAGGCTTGCGGGCACACAGCAATATTGAGTCTGACTTTGCCTGATCAAGGGCACTCTGCACCAAGTTTGGCTGCTTTATTGCATCTTCCATCAAAGCCAGAAACTCAGACTGAGCTTCTCTTAATCTTTCTCCTATTCTTATAATACTGCTGTGTAAATATATTTGAGCCCCCAAGATGCAGTAAATCGAGGCCTGCTTGCAGCAAGCCTGAGGCTGTGTTTAGGGTGAACCAGTCACACTGGGTAGAAACATCAGGCTCAATGTAATTAATCACATTTCCTTTGATTACGTCCCTGTCTTCATCACTGAATTTATTCCACTCTGGATAATCATATTCCATTTTTGCTGCACCTTGTGTAGAAATGTATATGCTGCTCTGGGGCCCTCCCTTGGCCTGCGCCTCGTTTTCACGAAAATACAGACCTTCTTTCTTTGGTCATCTGATGCGCGCAATCGACTCGCTTGCTCGCTGCGAGTCTGCAGAACTTTTTTGGGCCCAATTCAACCAAGCAGGTGAAATTTCGGCTCTCTGGGGCCCTCCGTGGACCTGTGCCTCGTTTTCACGAAAATACCGACCTTCTTTTTTTGGTCATCTGATGCGCGCAAACGACTCGCCAGCTCGCTGCGAGTCTGCAGAACTTTTTTGGGCCCGATTCGACCAAGCAGGGGAAATTTCGGCCCTCTGGGGCCCTCCCTGGGCCTGCGTCTCGTTTTCACGAAAATACCGACCTTCTTTTTTTGGTCATCTGATGCGCGCAATATACATGTTCGCCTAACCCTGAAATACATGTGGAATTTGTAAAATGCTCATATTTGCGGTAGCAGAGAAGGACCACTTGCTTCATGAAAGATTTCACGAGAAATTCTGCAACCCTGCGTTGCACAGAAAATGGCAAAGTTGAGCTGTTGGGGCCAATATGAGATGAGATGAGAGATGATTTATTTAATGTCGAAGACGTGGGAAGTGTTTGCACAATCTTCCGAGCCAGAGGCTCGTGTTAAAAATGCTCAACAAACTAAAAAACCTAAGTACATGCATGAAAAATAATTTAAAAACAAACTAATGGATATAAACTGTTCAAAATATTAAAGAGATATATATAATTTTATATTTCAGATTTTGGATTCAGCTGCTGTTTGTGTTTGGTTTTCTGAAAAAGATCCCAAAATTTTGTGACGAAGAAGGTGTCAGGGGTCACATAGATTTTGATCTCATTTTTGAATATTTTGTCAAGGCTTGGTACCTCTTCTGTGAAATTTATGGGTGGGATTGGCAGCGCTGTTTTAGTTTGTCTCGGCAACAATTGATAGGGAAAGCCTTCTACAGCATCATGTGCCACACTAAGGGTAGTTTTCATTCATTGCGACCAAGATGTCCCATTGGATCCAAAAACGCTCTGCAGTGCCCCAGGCCTCTCCTTGAAAAATGTTTCTGTGCTGATGTTATTTTTTTCAGCAACTTTAACTTGTGCAACAAACTGGGTCCTATCTGCATTCGAGAAACTGCCCAGTGAACTGTGTCTATGCGTTGGTCTTTGGAACGCTTGCTGTTATTGTCGCCTCTGGCGTTTGGGGATTTATTGTATACATTGGAGTGATTGATTTTGCTTCTGTTTTTTCCCCTTAGATCCTCCAGGGAAAGAAACATGATAAAGAATGGTTAATAAAGAAACTTCGGAGTGCAAGTGAAGAGGTCTTTCAACCAGTCGCTGTAAGTATCACTATAACTGCACCATTTACTCTTGAAGCCCTTTATTTTTTAAAGTGGTACGATGACAAAAAAATCACTTCCTTTTTTCCTTGAGATTTTGAACAAGTAAAGGGCATGTAAACCCAAAACTACAAGTATTTTCTTATTTGACGTAAACAGCAACGAAGAAAACAAATTTGGCATTTATTTTGCTTGTTTCGGTTTTGTTAAGGAGAAAAACAGCTTTAATGAGAAAAAATCCACTTCCGGTGAAAACAATAGCGATCTCCCGTAAGCGGTGGAATACAAACATTGCATAACAGGGATTCCATATGAGAATTCTATGGCGCATCGGGAAAGTGGGAGCAGTTCGGAGGATAATTTATCGGATGAGAGCGATTCAAATTTGGTGAATTTGTATGATGGTGATGTAGAAAATTCAGTTGTACCTGTGAAACACTCTGGGCTGCGTCTGTATCGATTTGAGCCACGAAGGGTCTGACAAAACGAGCAACAAGCCAGCTCCAGAACCATATGACAACAACTCAGACCGCCTTGGTAGCACAGACTGGTATTTAATCATTTTGTAAATAAATTGCATTTTTAGCAGATGGAAATGTTTATTGAAGCCGGCACGTAGTCAGATTAGCATGCAAATAGAAGTTCACGAAGTTCTGTTGTTGTCTTTTTTCCGACCTTTCTTGGATGTGCCAAGTGTCAATTATGTCAGCCAATGCTGACTGCTCACGAAAGTGTTTGCTGCACTGAAATCGGACAAGTCTGGCAAAAAGTAGAAGATCAGAGGCCAAACATGCAAATGAAATGTATTACCGAGTATCCAGGATTTCAGTTAACGTGTCTTGATGTTTGGGTGCATGAAACTGCTTAGTAATTCCGCATTCAGACAGCAGCACGACGCAGATGATCACACCGGAAACGTATATGTTTACTTTTATTTTAACTATCGTGGTTCAATTATCCAATTGACCTCCGCCGTAACTCGTTTTATTTTAGTAGTACACTAGTTATTTCTCTGTGCTTTTCGTGTAGGAGATTTCGATACATAATTGCCTATCGGCAACTTGGTCGTTGGTGCTGGGGTTATCTTGGTAAAACATGTCCTGGTTGCGCTGCCATCTTGTGCTGTAAACAAGATCCGAAGCACCTTTCCAGCACCTTTCCAGCCGATTTTGTTGCTGCTGGAGACTGTATCATCGGTACAGCACCAGAAAGTAGCGGACTTTGCTTTCTCAGCCCATTTCCACCATGAAACTTTTTTGTAACAATCCGGAGAAAAATGAATATTGCAAATAACGGAATGCTCTGTCGGCTCTACGAAATTGGCTCTCTTCACTTGAACAAATTCCACCCACTGCCGCCTCAAATTAGCGTCTTTGGGCAACTTATGCCTAGTATGGCCTGTTTTATTCGAATTCAAACTGAACTACACGGCATTTTACCATTTATGAAGATGCGGCGCTTTTCCAAAAGAAACCATGTAAACATAGGCTTATTTCACAACTTGTTCAGCTTCAGGTAACCAAAGGTCCACCCGTGACGTCATTTGCAAGATTACGCAATCCAAGATGGCAGATATTAAGAACTTTGAAGCGAATTTTCAATGTAAAAACTATCTAAAGTGAACAAAACATCCACAGATTTGGCACATGTCATGTATGTACTAAGCGACTGTGAGGTCCCCAAAATAGCATTTTTTGGGTTTACATGCCTAACTGGCAAAGTTTTGAGCTTTGAGTTTTATCCAAAGGCTGTTTATTTTTAGTGTGAGTTTTGGATTTCATGGTCTGCCATTACTCACGTTCAAAACTGACTGATTAGACCTCAGAGGGTTGAATCTAGAGAAAATGGTGTCATTTACTGACAAGCTTAAAATTTCAGCGTGTAAACACAATTTGTTACACATGCAAAACACAGGTTTAAAAGTCTGAAAGCCCAAAACTCCCTTGCTGCGTATTAATTCAGCTGCATACACATGCGCTTCATTCTTAAACTTGTGAGTCTTTGACGTCATTTTCTTCTCGACCCAGCTCTCTCAAGATTTTAAAGTCAGTAATGGCGGACCAATAAGTAAGAAAATTCCAGTCAAAATAAACAGGTGTCTTTTTAAAATCAGAATTTAAAACTTGAGTCAGTTAGTGTTTAGTTAACGATAATTTTTAAAATAATCCAAAGAAAAAAAGAATTGTGTTTTTTTGGTCATAGTACCACTTTAAAGTGATGGGAGTGATTATGAAAATTTTGAAAGGAATTTTCAAGGTGTGATTTTTAAGAAGAATACATCATTCTTTAATTTAAAAGACGTGTTTCAATGTTAAGAACATCATTGTCAGTTACAGAATATTTGAAAAACCGTTAGGACTATATAACAACTCTAGGTGAAACATGCATGATTAATTTTATGCTTCAATTTATCCATTATAACAGCAAACCTTGATGAGAATGAAATGTGTGCTGAGCTCTGCTGAAAAACTATAAAGATGGTTAAATTGTCGCATAAAATTTTTATTTGCGAGCAAGTAATGTCTATGATTAAGTTCTTGGTTTTGCCCCTACTAAATTTCAACTTGAACTTAAGGAGGCTATGCTTCTAAATTGGGAACAGCCTAATTTAAACCCACAAGTTCATCATGTCAACCTGATACGTACGCTTTAGGCTTTATATTCTTTCAAACAATTTGTAACTCACTCAAATATATAATCAATTTTATGCATGTTTTGCCTAGTTGTTATATAGTTCTAACAGGTTTTCAAATATTCTGTAACTGGGGATGATGTTCGTAACATCGAAACATGTCTTTTAAATTAAAGAATGCTGTAATCTTCTTAAAAATCATGATTTGCTTTCTGGTGTCTTGACCTTTTGGTTCTATTATCCACGACATAGTGGCCAGATATGAAGGATGTCTGAATCTGCAAAGTACTGTCAACATCACACTTTGTTGGATTTTAGTTTGCTTAATGTGTATCAGGGTTCTTAGCTGCTGGCTAAAGAACTAGGTACTTTGATTTCTGAGCCACCTACTTTTTCATGAAAAAGTATGTACAGTATTGTGCAAAAGTAATGCAAATGATAATCAACGAATATTGCGAATATCGCGATATATCGGTGATATTTAACGAGATTTTACCTTAAATGATTTATCGAATGATATATTGTTAGAGCTATTGTTTTATTTCTCGGTGAGATATCCTTGTCGCTTTGCAAGATATTGTTTCCTGTCAGCGATATATTGTTTCCGCTTTGCAATATATCATTCTGGCTTTGCAATATATCGTTTCCACTTCGCGACATATATCGTTTCTGCTTTGTGACATATCGTTTCTGCTTAGTGAAATATCGTTCCAGTTTATTGTCACAGCATTGTGAAATACACGTACACTTCCCAAAGATAATTTATGATAATGACGAATCCTCTTAGTTAGGAAGTCAGCTTTTTGAGATTGTGAGCGGTGAGTTGAATGTTTTTAATGTTAGCTAATTAAGTCTTAATTAAAAGCACTGTTGAACCTTCCTGCCTTGGTTCCATACAAAAATCCACTCTATGTAAAGAATAAATGCTATACCGAGTAATTGCATTGTGACTAAACTTGATAGACAACAAATGCAAGGAAACGATGTTATGTGCTTGTAATATTTCGATATAAATCTATATCATCTTCGGACTAAGGCGGGATACAGGTAGCAGAATTTTAAATACTGCGAGATTGTGCAACAGTATAATCACGTGAAAATGAAAAACAAAGAAACGAAACTGTCAAGAGAATAGGCGGAGTTCCCTACTGGCTTTTAAGCCATTGTTCAGAAATGGTGTTAAACACTTGATATGGTAAGCTTCTTTATATAGTAATAGATTCCAGTTATCATCGCGATCTATTATGTTTGTGTTATCACGCACGGTTTGGGCGAAAAATTCTTTGTTGATTACAGTAGTAGATGAAATGTTCTCATCAGTAAAAATATGCTGTAAGTTGTATAAATCTTGTATGTGTTTGATATTATCACAATCGCGAAGATGTTTATATATAGCGCTTTCTTTGTCCGTGAGTGCATGTTCTTGTGTTCGGACAAGCAGAGTTCTGTTCGTTTTGCCGATGTACGAAGAATTACAACCAGGGCAGATGAACTCATAAACAACATTTGATTGGCTTAATTGTGGCGTTTTGTCCTTAGTGCTTGTGAAGAAACACAATTTTGTTGTCTTCTCTTTTATTCGGATGTCAACATTTGGATCGACGAGACATCTCCGAAGCTTACGTTTAAGCTTCTTAACAAGTTGTGTTGTTAGGTCACCGACGAATGGGATGGTAAGCCAAATAGTGGGATGCTGGTTGTTGTGGGAGGTATCGTTGGCAAGATGATCTGAAGCCCTTTTCTGTGCATTTGTTGTAAAGCGATCAATTAATAGGTTGGCAACACGTTTAGGAAAGCCATTCCACGATAAAAACTTCCTTATCAGCTTAAGCTCGGTTTTAATTTTGTTAGGAGTGCAGATTCGATGTATGCGGTCAATCAGTGCTCTGACCCAAGAGATTTTGTGTTGCCAAGGTACAAAGCTGTCAAAGTTAGTGTACTGTCCAGTAAAAGTATCTTTTCTGTAGATGCCAAGGCCGTCACTAGCAATGTTGATGTCCAGAAAGTGCGGAGTGCTGTTTTCAAATAAGTCGAAAGTAAAGCGGATATTTCTATCAAACTTGTGAAAGTGTTGCAAAATAGTGGTGATTGTGTTGTGTTTAATGAGAAGGAGAGTGTCATCTACGTATCTGCAATAGAAGGCAAGTAGACCCTGATTGATGAGGTTATTTATAATTTCATATTCAAATTCTGTCATGATAATGTTTGCCAGCACTGGACAGAGCGATCCACCCATGCTAACACCCTCGGTTTGTTCATACAGCTGGTTGTTGCAAGAAAAGATGGTTTTCGTACATTTCATCTACTACTGTAATCAACAAAGAATTTTTCGCCCAAACCATGCGTGATAACACAAACATAATAGATCGCGATGATAACTGGAATCTATTACTATATAAAGAAGCTTACCATATCAAGCGTTTAACACCATTTCTGAACAATGGCTTAAAAGCCAGTAGGGAACTCCTCCTATTCTCTTGACAGTTTCGTTTCTTTGTTTTTCATTTTCACGTGATTATACTGTTGCACAATCTCGCAGTATTTAAAATTCTGCTACCTGTATCCCGCCTTAGTCCGAAGATGATATAGATTTATATCGAAATATTACAAGCACATAACATCGTTTCCTTGCATTTGTTGTCTATCAAGTTTAGTCACAATGCAATTACTCGGTATAGCATTTATTCTTTACCTACTAAAGCTATCAGCAGGTAATGAATCCACTCTATAACGCGTGAAATCCTGTTACAAATTTCATGGCATAGAAGTGTAGGTGGGCGCAATAGTCAAAAGCCAGTTCGCTCCATAATCAGTCACTTCACTACCTACAAAAGTTACTCTGCTCCATACAGAAGTTCCTTCACTCCATGATATCATTAAAGTGCATAAATGCTTACCAGATTGTATTTGCCCAACTGATGGGAGCAAAGAAGCACGGCCGTTTTTGCAGGTGATACATGTTTGTAATAAATTGTTTGTTTCACTCACTCTCTTTCCCCCACACGCCATGCTAATGCGCGCTCGTGGTATTTTGTGCTTGTTGATCAATGGTTGATCAAATTTTAAATTTCTAACCCTGTAAAAACCTTTTTATCGTACATGATTGAGATCTTGGCATAGTTAAAGTGACATTGAATCTAAATATATTCAGGCCCGTAGCAAGCAAAAAATGACTGGGAGGGCTGAGTGAGTAGCTTCAGTCCCTTGGGTTAAAGCATACTTCTTGGTACATGACGGATCACTACAGTTGTGTACAATACCTCTTGTTTTGTCTTTAATTTTCCGTTTGTGTTGACTTTGACGAAATAGAGCACTTGTTTGGGATATCGTTCTTGGAAAATTTGCCACATGATTGCTTTCGGTTTTCTTTCTCCCTAATGAAGTCATTAGCTTCGTCTACAAGGGTGAGAGTATCTGTTCTGTCCTTGTGAACATGCAACATCATGAGGTTAAAAAATTCAACTAGGTTCAGTCTAGAGTCTCCTGTTGTTGAGTGCAAATACGTCTTCACCCGCTTTAAAGCTGAAAACGATCTTTCACTTACGGCATTGGTTGCTGGCATGACGAGTAACAACTTTCCTAGAGTACTGAGAAATATTGCTTAATAGTTTTCTGTGGGGGCTATTAAGGGACTGCAAGAAGGTTACCAAGTCATTGATGTCAAATTCTGAAGTGTCAAACCCCTTTGACTCTGCTGTTTGTGGTAAAAGCAAAAGTTGTCCAAATCTTCACTGTACATTTTCACCACTTCGGCTAGCTCAGTGTCAATTGGCTCACAGGCAAGAGACTTCAATGGGAGTTCCTGTATGTACATGTAGATTTTGAAGTCTTCTTGCTCAAATCTTGTGGCGATACATTGTGTTACAGTATCTATCGCAATAACGTAGATTCGTCTGTAATGGTCTTTGGGAGTTTCAGGAAAGTGGTGGGTGTCCTCTTCTCAAACTTTGTGCCTGACTGGTCCTTTTCTCTTCCTGGGTAATTTAGGATCATCAATGGTCTGAATATCTGTAGTTTTGGGCTGTAAGATCCGAGCCCAAAAAGACTAAATAAAGTATCAGTCCGATCTTTCAGTAAGGTTTTTACGACATCCTGGGCAAGGCTGTTACCTTGAGCAGTTGAGGCGGATGAATCTTGCAAGGCGCGACTTAGGTTGTCGGTCTGCCTCAGAAGTTGCTCCCCCAGGGTACAACCAAAATAAAAATTTAATGTTGTCATGTTTTATTATCATTTAATATTCAATCTTCGTTCACTGTCTAAAATCCGCACGCGTCATTGGTTAAAATTGATCATGTGAGTTCCCGTTACCTGGCGACATCAAAGTGACAGAGTGCGTTATTCCAATAACGCATAAAAACTGTGCAGTGTACTTCAACTTCAAACGAACATGGCTTCAAGTTCAAGATTTTCCGAGGTTGAGGAGGAAAAAATTACTGAAATAATTGACGCTGCCATCCCGGAAAACACAAAGAGGCAAACCACTTGGAGTGTGCCCATTTTCAATTGTGAGTTGAGCAAAACTTTTCTTTAGTTCTCATTCAAACAGGTCGGGCGGGAAGCCATTGTTAGTCTATCGCCAGCAGTGAACTCAAATTGAATATTAAAAGGGTTAGAGACTGTTAGTTCGTGTTTTGTTTTCAAATACACGCACTTGCTTACTGTACAATGAACTCGAAATTTTCAATACTGCACTCAGCTTCGCTTCGTGCAGTATTGAAAATTTCTCGTTCATTGTACAGTAAGCGCGTGCGTGTATTTGAAAACAAAACACTCACAACAGTCTCTAACCCGTAAATATTTTACATGTATTATCATTGTAAAGCGTTATTGGTTTCTTAGTAGAAATAACGCTATATAAATAAAGATTATTATTATTATTATTATTAATTTAAACACCTTGCTTTCATTTCCATGTCTTTTGACACGATTAGCGACCATTGCCATAGTTCCTTTGTTCAGCATGATTATTGATAACTGCTGCTAATGCTTCGTCACGCACAGTCCATCTTGTAGGGCAAAATTTGTCTAACTTTGTGTGTTTCTTTGCGGTGACTTTTTAACCAGCTTTCCAATTTCGCGCTGGGTACTGTGTCAAGTGAATCACTGATGCATGGAACTGAAATAAGCAGATATTTCAAAGCTGTTGGTTGTTTTTGGCAGAGGCAAAATATGATTTCGTTCCTTTAAACAATTCCAAATTGCATAGAAGATCAAGAGTACATAATCTTACTATGACCGACAATACTTTGAAACTGTAGTTTCCATTGACAGCTGTCTATTTTAGTAGCAAATTTCCACTTTTGAAGCAGGAATTAATTCAAGTCTGAAAATTTCTGGGGGGCCTCAAGCCCCCCCTGCCCCTCCCCCTGCTACGGGCCTGATATTTGTTTGATTACACACGTTGTTTCTTAGCATTCACTTGTAGCACTTATGTAGCAACAAAGTCAAACAAAGTCAGCTCCTGCACCAAGCAGATTTTAACCCAGAAATTTGATTTGCTCAGCTTCCAAAGTTGAACACCAGATAAACTGAAAGGCTGACACTTCTTCTTGATCCAAGTGCTAACTGCAAAATAATTTTCAAGAAATGCAGCTTTCGAAGCGATCAGCATTCATGGCCGGGATTTTGCGTGCCAAGGAGCAACAGTCACGTTGTTTGCTCCACCCTGATTGGATGCAGTCTTAACCCATTGACGCCTGTGCCGCCCGTAACCGCCCGTGACGAACCTTGGCCTTTCTTCCGCTTCTGACGTCATCATTTTTGACCAAAATTGGCATCATCTATACTCAACTTCTGCAGGAGGAAGAGATCTTTCCAATGATGCCTAGATCAGAGTGATCGGCTTAATGGCGCCTGAGATATGCACAAAAATGCTCAAAAAGATGAGTGAAAAACTCAGAGCAAAATTTACTGCCACTACACCTAACTGCTCCACGGTCAAAATTGGCCGCTTCGATGACTCTTTCTTAGAAGTTTTTTAACTGCAAGCAAGCCCAGTAAAAGGTCAATCCCTGAAGCGAAAAGAAAAGAAAAGGAGAAAAAGGAAAGGGAAAAAAAAACATCAAAGTCGAAAAGCCTAAAGACGTAGGCCACCTTCTCGTCCAAAAACTTCTCTTCCCTGTGCAAAGATCACAAGGAATCTTGTGATCTTCGTTACAGTGCTGGTAAGAATGGCATATACGGTTATCTTGTACAGAACTGGGGGTTGAAGAAAACTTCACAGGAAGTTACGCTGATGACTATCGCTCCCTGGAGTCTGACGCATCGAAGAGCAAATATTCGGTGTCAGTCTATCGGGAAGATGACCAATGGCGTGGAAAAATGCAAGAGAAGTTTGAAAGGGAGCCAATTCCTGACCTCTTGAGGTTCGAACACACCCGGGCCATGCATTACCTTCCATACGAGGTTCGCAGAGATTTGCCTGTAGGAGAATGGGATGGAATTTCACAGCTATTTCTCCCCTCAGATATCCTTGATTTATCACAGAAGGTATTTTACCCCAAGCCTTCTCAGGACATGTTATCCGCCATTGCATTCTTAGCATGGATTCCACTGCGTCAAGTAGAAGAATTTTTTACTTGTGCAAGCAAGGATGCAGAGCTATTAGCTGAAGAAGATAATTCCAAAGAATTTTGGTCCAAACATTCACTCTTCGTCGAAAATACTCGAGAGGAACTTGTAGCAATCTGTAACTCGAAAAAACTTTTGGAAACGGGGAAGAAACACGAACTGGTAGAACGAATTGCAAAAGCAACAGAAGGAGGAAATTCTTGGATGGGTTCTTGCAACATATACAGTGGTAACCTCGCTGAAGTCCCATCATCGGTAGCACAGTTGAACAAGCAGCCAGTACGTTTTCTGCGTGCAGTTTTAAGATTCCATGGTATTGTCCATTGGGCACGGATGAACTTGTTATTTGAGTCGGATTGCTAAAGGGGGGCCAAATTCAAACTGCGTTTAGTAGAGAAAGAATGGAACTAGTCAAAAGAATTTCAATTCTAAGGGACATTTACCAGCTACTAGCCCAAGAAAAGGAAGCTAAGCATTATATTCTGAAGAGTCGTACCTTCAAACAGTGCTGTTCTTTCAACTAGAGACAAGTGTGGGCTCAAGAAAGTTGTTCACGATGACAAGCTTGAAGTGCAAGGCAGCATTGGGGACATCCTAGATCGACTAGAACAAGGTTTGCTAAAGCTTGAGAATGCTGCAGTTGAAAAAATTGGAAAATATTGTAGCGTAAAAACTCGTAAAGAAACGTCTCCCGCCCCCTCGAAAAGGAGGCAATACCAGGAGAGTGGGGAAGAAGCAAAGCCAAGTAGAAAGTCAACCCGGGAAAAGGAAAAACCAAAGAAATTGGAAGAAAGCTGGGTGGCAGAAGAGCGAGAACTTATGACACAAGTAGGAGCCAGGATTCATGTGCTTTGGACTGAAAATGACCTTAAAGGAACCAAGTTCAAACCAGGCTGGTACGAAGGGGAAGTACAAGAATACGATGACGATAATGATGTTGTTCGTGTACTTTACAAAGATGAAGAAATGGTTACATCTTCAAGGACCAAAAACCTCTTTGACTTGAGTGTTACTGTTGCGTTGGCTGAGGGGCTAATAACCTTAAAGCGGGCAAAAACATAATTAATTGAAATAAAGAGTTACTACAAATTATGGAACCTCAACATAACAAAGGGCCGGTGTAGAAAATTGCGTTAGCTTTTACGAGGTTGTGCTATATTGAAGTTATTTTTATATCTTACTCTAACTGAGAAAAGAATATCCTTCGTTACACAGGACTGACTTTGTTAAAAAGAGGTTCGTTATAAATCCGCATTTCCCATTTAACCTAGTTAAAAAACACCTGCCATTACAACTAGTTTTTGTTTATAACGCAAGTTTGAGAAAACAAAACAAACAGGTGTCAACATCTGCAAGAGCCTGGTGAAGAATTTGTTCATCCGTAACCCATGCACTGGACGAATCTGAAAGCCATGTTTAGCCGGTTTTAAAATAATTCGTTGAATACACGTTAAAATTTCTTTTTTGTGAAATTGGGAGCTGTTTCAAGTGCTTTTGTCTTGGCTACGTTCTCTTCAGCACACATTTGTCTTTCGGATTTACTAACGAAAGCCCAAAGACATTTTGAAACTATGGCGGACTGAGAAAGCTCTTCACAACACGAGTTTGATCTTTCCTCTGTAGATTAGGACTACAGGCTCTTGAAGGTAGGATATGTGAATCGAGTTGTCCAGTCTTTAAGTTGTAAAAGAATTTGAACAAATTGAATTTAAACGTGTATAAACTTTCGTTCTTCGAGATGTTTTCATTTAGAAGTTCTCGATCTTTAGGAAGAGACTGACCTTATGTCTCGAAAAGGATCGGAACGACTGTTGAACTTTTTTATCATATTCTACACTAATTGTATTTACTTTAGGACCATATTTAGGGCAAAGAAAGAAAAAGGGCAATTGATTTTTAGGAGCTAAGAAAGTAAACACTCGTTCGCTTTTTCACATTTTTTGCTCCTTTCTTTTCTTAGTTCCACACGATAGAATTTTTGATATAATTTAGCCGAAGCTTTAGAAATTAAAAAAGAACATTTTCTAGACGTGATTGTACGTATTTTCTATTAAAAGTAAATTAAATTTAAGTCTCTTATTTTTTTCCCGGAAATCCAGGCGGGAGGGGGGGTGTTTTGTCTTGGAAATCCAGACAGGAGGAGGGTCTTGTGCTTCAGGAAATCCAGGTGAGAGGGGGGTTAAAAAGTGACCCCATCCGTCGGGGGGTGCAGATTTTTTCTGGAATAAGCCAATATTTCTATGCGCGTGATAAAGTATTCATTTCACCTGATTTCCGTCCCTCTGGCAAACGTTATAAATCCTCCCCTTGTAAAAGGTATCTTCCCAGATAAACTAAAAATAGGTAAAGTAATTCTCATCTACAAAACAGAGGACCCAAGTCTTTTTGTAAATTATAGACCAATTTCTCTGCTGCCAAATTTCTCAAAATTCTTTGAAAAGGTCATGTATAATTGCTTAGGTGAATTTGTCGAAATAAACGAAATATTTTATCTTTGTCAGTTTGGATTTCGTGAAAATCACTCGACATCACACACGCTAATTCATTTGCTTAATAAAATCTCATCTGCAATTGACCAACGTGAAACCACTGTAGGTATCTTTTTGGATCTTTCCAAAGCGTTTGAACCATCTTATTAACGAAACTGGAATACTGGTATCTGTGATGCGGCTCTGCAGTGGTTAAAAAGCTACTTTCTTATCGCTATCAATTTATTCAGTTCCATCAAACTTGTTTTCCCTATGGCCACACCATCTAATGTGGTGTAAACTGTCAAGGTTTTGATTCGTGGCCCATTATTTTTTCATACTTTACATAATGATCTCCAAAACGCTTCAGAATTGGGCAGAGCTTCTGCTCTTTGCTGGATTGGCACTAGTATTTTTTTTTCTTGCTCACCCCCAACTACCTTAGAATCTGTACTAAACAACGTAACGAATTAAAAATATGTGAAGTTTGGCCCTACATGTCACAAATTGTCGGTGAATGTAAAGAAAATGACTTATCTCATTTTCACAACCTTGGTAGAAGATCATGTGATCATAACTTTTCTATCTCCCTTGGGTGGGGGCAACTTTAACCCCAATTCCAACCTGCTAAACTAAATTTCTTGTGGGTATATATTGAATGAGCCCATTACTTGGAAAGATCATATCAGCTATTTATGTAAACACATCTCCAAATCGGAATATGATTTCAGGTCCCGCTTCTATCTATCTTCAAAATCTAAACTCACTTATACTTTAAACCCTCACTAATTATACCCTTATTATCACCTACTGTAACTCTACATGGTCGTCTACATAGTTTACGCAACTAACTTACGGACGTTTCAACTCCCATTGCTACTGGCACATCTCCAGGGCGGCACACCATACTTTGACATGGCAAAGCATCATGTCAATGTATTTCAATTCGCGCGCCACCAAGTCCGAAACTCAACACAAATGTAGAGCTGATGACCTTTGCGGTAACTTGATCTGGCGCATATTTTTTGTTGAAATGCTTGGTGACCCCGCAGTTTTTACTTTTTTTGGCAGAATCACTTCTCTTTTCCGTGGTTCTTTCGCATTGTAAACTCAAAAAACAAAAAAATCGTTACGTGGGAAGTTTTTTAATTATTTCTCATCTACTATTCAAATAGGGTTTGAATTGGTACACTGTACCATGATACCAGGTGTGCGCGACGACTTGGAAGTTGCATTTTTTTAAGGCTAATTTCTACCTGATTAATGACATATAGTAGCAAGATCTATCAAATAGGCCTATATATTGCTGTGTTAAACACATATAACTTTAGTATATGATTCTTCAACCTTAAATATTAAATTTATGCCGATAGTAATGACTCTGGCCAGAATTTGCCTTGAGGTGACTGGAACATCCTAGAAATGCTATGGTCTGTGATACGCCTTATCTGCAAACCGAGTTCAGTGACCCCCCGATTTTTTTTACGTTTTTAATCTAATTTTAATCCATTTGTCTACCCGCTGAGATCAATGTCAAAGTTTTAAAAAAAATCTGTATGTGGGAACTTTGTGTGGGTGTAAACGTCCTTAAAGAGATTGAAAGGCCTTCGTGTAAAAAGGGCGCATATCGGTTTTTGGCCGATTTTCATTTTTTTCAGGATCGAGCTAATTTTTCACAGACATGAAACGCATTGTTCCGTAATTGTCTTGGTGAATTTGCGCTTCATTCTCCAGAAATAACGTATGCAAAAAAACTCAGTTTTCTTTTGGAGACCTTTTGTTCAACGAGAAACAAAAGAAACCTTTTGTTTCACTTAGTTTTATTATTCATATAATTACGCAAATCAGTTATTGCTGCTTAGTGCTGCTCCGTTAGTGCAAGCGATTAAGGCGCGCTACAGAGCGGGTCTGGATTTGTTTTGTTGTGACACGGGTTCGATACAAGGTCCGGCGCTTTTTTTTTTTTTTTTTTTTCTGTTTCTCTAGCTATTTCACAAACCAAAACATCAATTTAAAAATTTTAACTTGCTGACGAAGCTGCCAACAGTAATCATTTAAGTTCGGGTCGCGTCGAAATCTGCCTTCGAAAGATTTGCTCATAAAGATGCCACTTCACGCAAAACTGAGTTTTTTGCATACGTTATTTCTAGAGAACGAAGCGAATAACTACCAAAGCAATTACAGAACGATGCGTTTCATGTCAAAACAAGTCAGTCTGTGAAAAATTAGCTCGATCCTGAAAAAAAATGAAAATCGGCCAAAAAACCGATATACGCCCTTTTTGCCCGAAGGCCTTCAATTCTTTTTAAGGACGTTTACACCCAAAAGTTCCCACATACAGATTTTTTTAAAACTTTGACTGCAGGTAGAAAATGATAAAATTAGATTAAAAACGTAAAAAAAATCGGGGGTCACTGAACTCAGTTTGAAGATAAGGCGTATCACAGACCATAGCATTTCTAGGATTTCCAGTCACTCAAGGCAATTCTGGCCAGATTCATTACTATCGGCATAAATTATATTTAAGTTGAAGAATCATATCTAAGTTATATGTGTTTAACACAGCATATATAGGCCTATTTGATAGATCTTTGCTACATATGTCATTAAATCAGGTAGAATTAGCCTTAAAAAATGCAACTTCCAAGTCGCGCACACCTGTATTCATGTACAGTGTACCAATTCAACCCTATTTGAATAGTAGATGAGAAATAATTAAAACTTCCCACGTAACGATTTTTTTGTTTTTTAGTACAATGGAAAGAACCAGAAAAGAAAGTGATCTGCCAAAAAAAAGTGGGGGTCACCAAGCATTCAACAAAAATATGCGCAGATCAAGTTACCGCAAAGGTCATCAGCTCTACATTTTGTTGAGTTTCGACTTGGTGCGCGCGATTGAAATACATGACATGATGCTTGCCATGTCAAGTATGGTGTGCGCCCTGGAGATGTGCAGTAGCAATGGGAGTGAACGTCCTTAAGTTAGTTGCGTAACTATGTAGACGACCATGTAGAGTTACAGTAGGTGATATAAGGGTAAATTAGTGAGTAGTATAAAGTAAGTTTAGATTTTGAAGATAGATAGAAGCGGGACCTGAATAATATTCCGATTTGGAGATTTGTTTACATAAATAGCTGATATGATCTTTCCAAGTAATGTGCTCATCAATATATACCCCAAGAAATTTAGTAGCGTTGGATTGTGTTAAAAGTTGCCCACCAAGGGAGATAGAAAAGTTATGATCACATATCTTCTACCAAGGTGTGAAAATGAGATAAGTCATTTTCTTTACATTCACCGACAATTTGTTACAATGTAGCCAAACTTCAATATTTTTAATTTCGTTGTTTAGTACAGATTCTAAGGTATTTGGGGGTGAGCAAGAAAAAAAATACTAGTGCCATCAGCAAAGAGCAGAAGCTCTGCCAATTCTGAAGCATTTTGGAGATCATTTATGTAAAGTATGAAAAATAATGGGCCAAGAATCAAACCTTGCAGTACACCACATTAGATGGTGTGCATAGGAAAACAAGTTTGATTGAACTGAATAAATTGATAGCGATAAGAAAAGTAGCTTTTTAACCACTGCAGAGCCGCATCACAGATACCAGTATTCCAGTTTCGTTAATAAGATGGTTCAAACGCTTTGGAAAGATCCAAAAAGATACCTACAGTGGTTTCACGTTGGTCAATTGCAGATGAGATTTTATTAAGCAAATGAATTAGCGTGTGTGATGTCGAGTGATTTTCACGAAATCCAAACTGACAAAGATAAAATATTTCGTTTATTTCGACAAATTCACCTAAGCAATTATACATGACCTTTTCAAAGAATTTTGAGAAATTTGGCAGCAGAGAAATTGGTCTATAATTTACAAAAAGACTTGGGTCCTCTGTTTTGTAGATGAGAATTACTTTACCTATTTTTAGTTTATCTGGGAAGATACCTTTTACAAGGGGAGGATTTATAACGTTTGCCAGAGGGACGGAAATCAGGTGAAATGAATACTTTATCACGCGCATAGAAATATTGGCTTATTCCAGAAAAAATCTGCACCCCCCCGACGGATGGGGTCACTTTTTAACCCCCCTCTCACCTGGATTTCCTGAAGCACAAGACCCTCCTCCTGTCTGGATTTCCAAGACAAAACACCCCCCCTCCCGCCTGGATTTCCGGGAAAAAATAAGAGACTTAAATTTAATTTACTTTTAATAGAAAATACGTACAATCACGTCTAGAAAATGTTCTTTTTTAATTTCTAAAGCTTCGGCTAAATTATATCAAAAATTCTATCGTGTGGAACTAAGAAAAGAAAGGAGCAAAAAATGTGAAAAAGCGAACGAGTGTTTACTTTCTTAGCTCCTAAAAATCAATTGCCCTTTTTCTTTCTTTGCCCTAAATATGGTCCTAAAGTAAATACAATTAGTGTAGAATATGATAAAAAAGTTCAACAGTCGTTCCGATCCTTTTCGAGACATAAGGTCAGTCTCTTCCTAAAGATCGAGAACTTCTAAATGAAAACATCTCGAAGAACGAAAGTTTATACACGTTTAAATTCAATTTGTTCAAATTCTTTTACAACTTAAAGACTGGACAACTCGATTCACATATCCTACCTTCAAGAGCCTGTAGTCCTAATCTACAGAGGAAAGATCAAACTCGTGTTGTGAAGAGCTTTCTCAGTCCGCCATAGTTTCAAAATGTCTTTGGGCTTTCGTTAGTAAATCCGAAAGACAAATGTGTGCTGAAGAGAACGTAGCCAAGACAAAAGCACTTGAAACAGCTCCCAATTTCACAAAAAAGAAATTTTAACGTGTATTCAACGAATTATTTTAAAACCGGCTAAACATGGCTTTCAGATTCGTCCAGTGCATGGGTTACGGATGAACAAATTCTTCACCAGGCTCTTGCAGATGTTGACACCTGTTTGTTTTGTTTTCTCAAACTTGCGTTATAAACAAAAACTAGTTGTAATGGCAGGTGTTTTTTAACTAGGTTAAATGGGAAATGCGGATTTATAACGAACCTCTTTTTAACAAAGTCAGTCCTGTGTAACGAAGGATATTCTTTTCTCAGTTAGAGTAAGATATAAAAATAACTTCAATATAGCACAACCTCGTAAAAGCTAACGCAATTTTCTACACCGGCCCTTTGTTATGTTGAGGTTCCATAATTTGTAGTAACTCTTTATTTCAATTAATTATGTTTTTGCCCGCTTTAAGGTTATTAGCCCCTCAGCCAACGCAACAGTAACACTCAAGTCAAAGAGGTTTTTGGTCCTTGAAGATGTAACCATTTCTTCATCTTTGTAAAGTACACGAACAACATCATTATCGTCATCGTATTCTTGTACTTCCCCTTCGTACCAGCCTGGTTTGAACTTGGTTCCTTTAAGGTCATTTTCAGTCCAAAGCACATGAATCCTGGCTCCTACTTGTGTCATAAGTTCTCGCTCTTCTGCCACCCAGCTTTCTTCCAATTTCTTTGGTTTTTGCTTTTCCCGGGTTGACTTTCTACTTGGCTTTGCTTCTTCCCCACTCTCCTGGTATTGCCTCCTTTTCGAGGGGGCGGGAGACGTTTCTTTACGAGTTTTTACGCTACAATATTTTCCAATTTTTTCAACTGCAGCATTCTCAAGCTTTAGCAAACCTTGTTCTAGTCGATCTAGGATGTCCCCAATGCTGCCTTGCACTTCAAGCTTGTCATCGTGAACAACTTTCTTGAGCCCACACTTGTCTCTAGTTGAAAGAACAGCACTGTTTGAAGGTACGACTCTTCAGAATATAATGCTTAGCTTCCTTTTCTTGGGCTAGTAGCTGGTAAATGTCCCTTAGAATTGAAATTCTTTTGACTAGTTCCATTCTTTCTCTACTAAACGCAGTTTGAATTTGGCCCCCCTTTAGCAATCCGACTCAAATAACAAGTTCATCCGTGCCCAATGGACAATACCATGGAATCTTAAAACTGCACGCAGAAAACGTACTGGCTGCTTGTTCAACTGTGCTACCGATGATGGGACTTCAGCGAGGTTACCACTGTATATGTTGCAAGAACCCATCCAAGAATTTCCTCCTTCTGTTGCTTTTGCAATTCGTTCTACCAGTTCGTGTTTCTTCCCCGTTTCCAAAAGTTTTTTCGAGTTACAGATTGCTACAAGTTCCTCTCGAGTATTTTCGACGAAGAGTGAATGTTTGGACCAAAATTCTTTGGAATTATCTTCTTCAGCTAATAGCTCTGCATCCTTGCTTGCACAAGTAAAAAATTCTTCTACTTGACGCAGTGGAATCCATGCTAAGAATGCAATGGCGGATAACATGTCCTGAGAAGGCTTGGGGTAAAATACCTTCTGTGATAAATCAAGGATATCTGAGGGGAGAAATAGCTGTGAAATTCCATCCCATTCTCCTACAGGCAAATCTCTGCGAACCTCGTATGGAAGGTAATGCATGGCCCGGGTGTGTTCGAACCTCAAGAGGTCAGGAATTGGCTCCCTTTCAAACTTCTCTTGCATTTTTCCACGCCATTGGTCATCTTCCCGATAGACTGACACCGAATATTTGCTCTTCGATGCGTCAGACTCCAGGGAGCGATAGTCATCAGCGTAACTTCCTGTGAAGTTTTCTTCAACCCCCCAGTTCTGTACAAGATAACCGTATATGCCATTCTTACCAGCACTGTAACGAAGATCACAAGATTCCTTGTGATCTTTGCACAGGGAAGAGAAGTTTTTGGACGAGAAGGTGGCCTACGTCTTTAGGCTTTTCGACTTTGATGTTTTTTTTTCCCTTTCCTTTTTCTCCTTTTCTTTTCTTTTCGCTTCAGGGATTGACCTTTTACTGGGCTTGCTTGCAGTTAAAAAACTTCTAAGAAAGAGTCATCGAAGCGGCCAATTTTGACCGTGGAGCAGTTAGGTGTAGTGGCAGTAAATTTTGCTCTGAGTTTTTCACTCATCTTTTTGAGCATTTTTGTGCATATCTCAGGCGCCATTAAGCCGATCACTCTGATCTAGGCATCATTGGAAAGATCTCTTCCTCCTGCAGAAGTTGAGTATAGATGATGCCAATTTTGGTCAAAAATGATGACGTCAGAAGCGGAAGAAAGGCCAAGGTTCGTCACGGGCGGTTACGGGCGGCACAGGCGTCAATGGGTTAAGACTGCATCCAATCAGGGTGGAGCAAACAACGTGACTGTTGCTCCTTGGCACGCAAAATCCCGGCCATGAATGCTGATCGCTTCGAAAGCTGCATTTCTTGAAAATTATTTTGCAGTTAGCACTTGGATCAAGAAGAAGTGTCAGCCTTTCAGTTTATCTGGTGTTCAACTTTGGAAGCTGAGCAAATCAAATTTCTGGGTTAAAATCTGCTTGGTGCAGGAGCTGACTTTGTTTGACTTTGTTGCTACATAAGTGCTACAAGTGAATGCTAAGAAACAACGTGTGTAATCAAACAAATATCAGGCCCGTAGCAGGGGGAGGGGCAGGGGGGGCTTGAGGCCCCCCAGAAATTTTCAGACTTGAATTAATTCCTGCTTCAAAAGTGGAAATTTGCTACTAAAATAGACAGCTGTCAATGGAAACTACAGTTTCAAAGTATTGTCGGTCATAGTAAGATTATGTACTCTTGATCTTCTATGCAATTTGGAATTGTTTAAAGGAACGAAATCATATTTTGCCTCTGCCAAAAACAACCAACAGCTTTGAAATATCTGCTTATTTCAGTTCCATGCATCAGTGATTCACTTGACACAGTACCCAGCGCGAAATTGGAAAGCTGGTTAAAAAGTCACCGCAAAGAAACACACAAAGTTAGACAAATTTTGCCCTACAAGATGGACTGTGCGTGACGAAGCATTAGCAGCAGTTATCAATAATCATGCTGAACAAAGGAACTATGGCAATGGTCGCTAATCGTGTCAAAAGACATGGAAATGAAAGCAAGGTGTTTAAATTAATAATAATAATAATAATAATCTTTATTTATATAGCGTTATTTCTACTAAGAAACCAATAACGCTTTACAATGATAATACATGTAAAATATTTACGGGTTAGAGACTGTTGTGAGTGTTTTGTTTTCAAATACACGCACGCGCTTACTGTACAATGAACGAGAAATTTTCAATACTGCACGAAGCGAAGCTGAGTGCAGTATTGAAAATTTCGAGTTCATTGTACAGTAAGCAAGTGCGTGTATTTGAAAACAAAACACGAACTAACAGTCTCTAACCCTTTTAATATTCAATTTGAGTTCACTGCTGGCGATAGACTAACAATGGCTTCCCGCCCGACCTGTTTGAATGAGAACTAAAGAAAAGTTTTGCTCAACTCACAATTGAAAATGGGCACACTCCAAGTGGTTTGCCTCTTTGTGTTTTCCGGGATGGCAGCGTCAATTATTTCAGTAATTTTTTCCTCCTCAACCTCGGAAAATCTTGAACTTGAAGCCATGTTCGTTTGAAGTTGAAGTACACTGCACAGTTTTTATGCGTTATTGGAATAACGCACTCTGTCACTTTGATGTCGCCAGGTAACGGGAACTCACATGATCAATTTTAACCAATGACGCGTGCGGATTTTAGACAGTGAACGAAGATTGAATATTAAATGATAATAAAACATGACAACATTAAATTTTTATTTTGGTTGTACCCTGGGGGAGCAACTTCTGAGGCAGACCGACAACCTAAGTCGCGCCTTGCAAGATTCATCCGCCTCAACTGCTCAAGGTAACAGCCTTGCCCAGGATGTCGTAAAAACCTTACTGAAAGATCGGACTGATACTTTATTTAGTCTTTTTGGGCTCGGATCTTACAGCCCAAAACTACAGATATTCAGACCATTGATGATCCTAAATTACCCAGGAAGAGAAAAGGACCAGTCAGGCACAAAGTTTGAGAAGAGGACACCCACCACTTTCCTGAAACTCCCAAAGACCATTACAGACGAATCTACGTTATTGCGATAGATACTGTAACACAATGTATCGCCACAAGATTTGAGCAAGAAGACTTCAAAATCTACATGTACATACAGGAACTCCCATTGAAGTCTCTTGCCTGTGAGCCAATTGACACTGAGCTAGCCGAAGTGGTGAAAATGTACAGTGAAGATTTGGACAACTTTTGCTTTTACCACAAACAGCAGAGTCAAAGGGGTTTGACACTTCAGAATTTGACATCAATGACTTGGTAACCTTCTTGCAGTCCCTTAATAGCCCCCACAGAAAACTATTAAGCAATATTTCTCAGTACTCTAGGAAAGTTGTTACTCGTCATGCCAGCAACCAATGCCGTAAGTGAAAGATCGTTTTCAGCTTTAAAGCGGGTGAAGACGTATTTGCACTCAACAACAGGAGACTCTAGACTGAACCTAGTTGAATTTTTTAACCTCATGATGTTGCATGTTCACAAGGACAGAACAGATACTCTCACCCTTGTAGACGAAGCTAATGACTTCATTAGGGAGAAAGAAAACCGAAAGCAATCATGTGGCAAATTTTCCAAGAACGATATCCCAAACAAGTGCTCTATTTCGTCAAAGTCAACACAAACGGAAAATTAAAGACAAAACAAGAGGTATTGTACACAACTGTAGTGATCCGTCATGTACCAAGAAGTATGCTTTAACCCAAGGGACTGAAGCTACTCACTCAGCCCTCCCAGTCATTTTTTGCTTGCTACGGGCCTGAATATATTTAGATTCAATGTCACTTTAACTATGCCAAGATCTCAATCATGTACGATAAAAAGGTTTTTACAGGGTTAGAAATTTAAAATTTGATCAACCATTGATCAACAAGCACAAAATACCACGAGCGCGCATTAGCATGGCGTGTGGGGGAAAGAGAGTGAGTGAAACAAACAATTTATTACAAACATGTATCACCTGCAAAAACGGCCGTGCTTCTTTGCTCCCATCAGTTGGGCAAATACAATCTGGTAAGCATTTATGCACTTTAATGATATCATGGAGTGAAGGAACTTCTGTATGGAGCAGAGTAACTTTTGTAGGTAGTGAAGTGACTGATTATGGAGCGAACTGGCTTTTGACTATTGCGCCCACCTACACTTCTATGCCATGAAATTTGTAACAGGATTTCACGCGTTATAGAGTGGATTCATTACCTGCTGATAGCTTTAGTAGGTAAAGAATAAATGCTATACCGAGTAATTGCATTGTGACTAAACTTGATAGACAACAAATGCAAGGAAACGATGTTATGTGCTTGTAATATTTCGATATAAATCTATATCATCTTCGGACTAAGGCGGGATACAGGTAGCAGAATTTTAAATACTGCGAGATTGTGCAACAGTATAATCACGTGAAAATGAAAAACAAAGAAACGAAACTGTCAAGAGAATAGGAGGAGTTCCCTACTGGCTTTTAAGCCATTGTTCAGAAATGGTGTTAAACGCTTGATATGGTAAGCTTCTTTATATAGTAATAGATTCCAGTTATCATCGCGATCTATTATGTTTGTGTTATCACGCATGGTTTGGGCGAAAAATTCTTTGTTGATTACAGTAGTAGATGAAATGTACGAAAACCATCTTTTCTTGCAACAACCAGCTGTATGAACAAACCGAGGGTGTTAGCATGGGTGGATCGCTCTGTCCAGTGCTGGCAAACATTATCATGACAGAATTTGAATATGAAATTATAAATAACCTCATCAATCAGGGTCTACTTGCCTTCTATTGCAGATACGTAGATGACACTCTCCTTCTCATTAAACACAACACAATCACCACTATTTTGCAACACTTTCACAAGTTTGATAGAAATATCCGCTTTACTTTCGACTTATTTGAAAACAGCACTCCGCACTTTCTGGACATCAACATTGCTAGTGACGGCCTTGGCATCTACAGAAAAGATACTTTTACTGGACAGTACACTAACTTTGACAGCTTTGTACCTTGGCAACACAAAATCTCTTGGGTCAGAGCACTGATTGACCGCATACATCGAATCTGCACTCCTAACAAAATTAAAACCGAGCTTAAGCTGATAAGGAAGTTTTTATCGTGGAATGGCTTTCCTAAACGTGTTGCCAACCTATTAATTGATCGCTTTACAACAAATGCACAGAAAAGGGCTTCAGATCATCTTGCCAACGATACCTCCCACAACAACCAGCATCCCACTATTTGGCTTACCATCCCATTCGTCGGTGACCTAACAACACAACTTGTTAAGAAGCTTAAACGTAAGCTTCGGAGATGTCTCGTCGATCCAAATGTTGACATCCGAATAAAAGAGAAGACAACAAAATTGTGTTTCTTCACAAGCACTAAGGACAAAACGCCACAATTAAGCCAATCAAATGTTGTTTATGAGTTCATCTGCCCTGGTTGTAATTCTTCGTACATCGGCAAAACGAACAGAACTCTGCTTGTCCGAACACAAGAACATGCACTCACGGACAAAGAAAGCGCTATATATAAACATCTTCGCGATTGTGATAATATCAAACACATACAAGATTTATACAACTTACAGCATATTTTTACTGATGAGAACATTTCATCTACTACTGTAATCAACAAAGAATTTTTCGCCCAAACCGTGCGTGATAACACAAACATAATAGATCGCGATGATAACTGGAATCTATTACTATATAAAGAAGCTTACCATATCAAGTGTTTAACACCATTTCTGAACAATGGCTTAAAAGCCAGTAGGGAACTCCGCCTATTCTCTTGACAGTTTCGTTTCTTTGTTTTTCATTTTCACGTGATTATACTGTTGCACAATCTCGCAGTATTTAAAATTCTGCTACCTGTATCCCGCCTTAGTCCGAAGATGATATAGATTTATATCGAAATATTACAAGCACATAACATCGTTTCCTTGCATTTGTTGTCTATCAAGTTTAGTCACAATGCAATTACTCGGTATAGCATTTATTCTTTACATAGAGTGGATTTTTGTATGGAACCAAGGCAGGAAGGTTCAACAGTGCTTTTAATTAAGACTTAATTAGCTAACATTAAAAACATTCAACTCACCGCTCACAATCTCAAAAAGCTGACTTCCTAACTAAGAGGATTCGTCATTATCATAAATTATCTTTGGGAAGTGTACGTGTATTTCACAATGCTGTGACAATAAACTGGAACGATATTTCACTAAGCAGAAACGATATGTCACAAAGCAGAAACGATATATGTCGCGAAGTGGAAACGATATATTGCAAAGCCAGAATGATATATTGCAAAGCGGAAACAATATATCGCTGACAGGAAACAATATCTTGCAAAGCGACAAGGATATCTCACCGAGAAATAAAACAATAGCTCTAACAATATATCATTCGATAAATCATTTAAGGTAAAATCTCGTTAAATATCACCGATATATCGCGATATTCGCAATATTCGTTGATTATCATTTGCATTACTTTTGCACAATACTGTACATACTTTTTCATGAAAAAGTAGGTGGCTCAGAAATCAAAGTACCTAGTTCTTTAGCCAGCAGCTAAGAACCCTGATACACATTAAGCAAACTAAAATCCAACAAAGTGTGATGTTGACAGTACTTTGCAGATTCAGACATCCTTCATATCTGGCCACTATGTCGTGGATAATAGAACCAAAAGGTCAAGACACCAGAAAGCAAATCATGATTTTTAAGAAGATTACAGCATTCTTTAATTTAAAAGACATGTTTCGATGTTACGAACATCATCCCCAGTTACAGAATATTTGAAAACCTGTTAGAACTATATAACAACTAGGCAAAACATGCATAAAATTGATTATATATTTGAGTGAGTTACAAATTGTTTGAAAGAATATAAAGCCTAAAGCGTACGTATCAGGTTGACATGATGAACTTGTGGGTTTAAATTAGGCTGTTCCCAATTTAGAAGCATAGCCTCCTTAAGTTCAAGTTGAAATTTAGTAGGGGCAAAACCAAGAACTTAATCATAGACATTACTTGCTCGCAAATAAAAATTTTATGCGACAATTTAACCATCTTTATAGTTTTTCAGCAGAGCTCAGCACACATTTCATTCTCATCAAGGTTTGCTGTTATAATGGATAAATTGAAGCATAAAATTAATCATGCATGTTTCACCTAGAGTTGTTATATAGTCCTAACGGTTTTTCAAATATTCTGTAACTGACAATGATGTTCTTAACATTGAAACACGTCTTTTAAATTAAAGAATGATGTATTCTTCTTAAAAATCACACCTTGAAAATTCCTTTCAAAATTTTCATAATCACTCCCATCACTTTAAAGTGGTACTATGACCAAAAAAACACAATTCTTTTTTTCTTTGGATTATTTTAAAAATTATCGTTAACTAAACACTAACTGACTCAAGTT
This sequence comes from Platygyra sinensis, assembly GCA_019787425.1. Classification (NCBI taxonomy): domain Eukaryota; kingdom Metazoa; phylum Cnidaria; class Anthozoa; order Scleractinia; family Merulinidae; genus Platygyra; species Platygyra sinensis. The sequence goes on along the minus strand of JAHPZR010014849.1, from coordinate 7,692 downwards.
TTAAATTCTGATTTTAAAAAGACACCTGTTTATTTTGACTGGAATTTTCTTACTTATTGGTCCGCCATTACTGACTTTAAAATCTTGAGAGAGCTGGGTCGAGAAGAAAATGACGTCAAAGACTCACAAGTTTAAGAATGAAGCGCATGTGTATGCAGCTGAATTAATACGCAGCAAGGGAGTTTTGGGCTTTCAGACTTTTAAACCTGTGTTTTGCATGTGTAACAAATTGTGTTTACACGCTGAAATTTTAAGCTTGTCAGTAAATGACACCATTTTCTCTAGATTCAACCCTCTGAGGTCTAATCAGTCAGTTTTGAACGTGAGTAATGGCAGACCATGAAATCCAAAACTCACACTAAAAATAAACAGCCTTTGGATAAAACTCAAAGCTCAAAACTTTGCCAGTTAGGCATGTAAACCCAAAAAATGCTATTTTGGGGACCTCACAGTCGCTTAGTACATACATGACATGTGCCAAATCTGTGGATGTTTTGTTCACTTTAGATAGTTTTTACATTGAAAATTCGCTTCAAAGTTCTTAATATCTGCCATCTTGGATTGCGTAATCTTGCAAATGACGTCACGGGTGGACCTTTGGTTACCTGAAGCTGAACAAGTTGTGAAATAAGCCTATGTTTACATGGTTTCTTTTGGAAAAGCGCCGCATCTTCATAAATGGTAAAATGCCGTGTAGTTCAGTTTGAATTCGAATAAAACAGGCCATACTAGGCATAAGTTGCCCAAAGACGCTAATTTGAGGCGGCAGTGGGTGGAATTTGTTCAAGTGAAGAGAGCCAATTTCGTAGAGCCGACAGAGCATTCCGTTATTTGCAATATTCATTTTTCTCCGGATTGTTACAAAAAAGTTTCATGGTGGAAATGGGCTGAGAAAGCAAAGTCCGCTACTTTCTGGTGCTGTACCGATGATACAGTCTCCAGCAGCAACAAAATCGGCTGGAAAGGTGCTGGAAAGGTGCTTCGGATCTTGTTTACAGCACAAGATGGCAGCGCAACCAGGACATGTTTTACCAAGATAACCCCAGCACCAACGACCAAGTTGCCGATAGGCAATTATGTATCGAAATCTCCTACACGAAAAGCACAGAGAAATAACTAGTGTACTACTAAAATAAAACGAGTTACGGCGGAGGTCAATTGGATAATTGAACCACGATAGTTAAAATAAAAGTAAACATATACGTTTCCGGTGTGATCATCTGCGTCGTGCTGCTGTCTGAATGCGGAATTACTAAGCAGTTTCATGCACCCAAACATCAAGACACGTTAACTGAAATCCTGGATACTCGGTAATACATTTCATTTGCATGTTTGGCCTCTGATCTTCTACTTTTTGCCAGACTTGTCCGATTTCAGTGCAGCAAACACTTTCGTGAGCAGTCAGCATTGGCTGACATAATTGACACTTGGCACATCCAAGAAAGGTCGGAAAAAAGACAACAACAGAACTTCGTGAACTTCTATTTGCATGCTAATCTGACTACGTGCCGGCTTCAATAAACATTTCCATCTGCTAAAAATGCAATTTATTTACAAAATGATTAAATACCAGTCTGTGCTACCAAGGCGGTCTGAGTTGTTGTCATATGGTTCTGGAGCTGGCTTGTTGCTCGTTTTGTCAGACCCTTCGTGGCTCAAATCGATACAGACGCAGCCCAGAGTGTTTCAACAGGTACAACTGAATTTTCTACATCACCATCATACAAATTCACCAAATTTGAATCGCTCTCATCCGATAAATTATCCTCCGAACTGCTCCCACTTTCCCGATGCGCCATAGAATTCTCATATGGAATCCCTGTTATGCAATGTTTGTATTCCACCGCTTACGGGAGATCGCTATTGTTTTCACCGGAAGTGGATTTTTTCTCATTAAAGCTGTTTTTCTCCTTAACAAAACCGAAACAAGCAAAATAAATGCCAAATTTGTTTTCTTCGTTGCTGTTTACGTCAAATAAGAAAATACTTGTAGTTTTGGGTTTACATGCCCTTTACTTGTTCAAAATCTCAAGGAAAAAAGGAAGTGATTTTTTTGTCATCGTACCACTTTAAAAAATAAAGGGCTTCAAGAGTAAATGGTGCAGTTATAGTGATACTTACAGCGACTGGTTGAAAGACCTCTTCACTTGCACTCCGAAGTTTCTTTATTAACCATTCTTTATCATGTTTCTTTCCCTGGAGGATCTAAGGGGAAAAAACAGAAGCAAAATCAATCACTCCAATGTATACAATAAATCCCCAAACGCCAGAGGCGACAATAACAGCAAGCGTTCCAAAGACCAACGCATAGACACAGTTCACTGGGCAGTTTCTCGAATGCAGATAGGACCCAGTTTGTTGCACAAGTTAAAGTTGCTGAAAAAAATAACATCAGCACAGAAACATTTTTCAAGGAGAGGCCTGGGGCACTGCAGAGCGTTTTTGGATCCAATGGGACATCTTGGTCGCAATGAATGAAAACTACCCTTAGTGTGGCACATGATGCTGTAGAAGGCTTTCCCTATCAATTGTTGCCGAGACAAACTAAAACAGCGCTGCCAATCCCACCCATAAATTTCACAGAAGAGGTACCAAGCCTTGACAAAATATTCAAAAATGAGATCAAAATCTATGTGACCCCTGACACCTTCTTCGTCACAAAATTTTGGGATCTTTTTCAGAAAACCAAACACAAACAGCAGCTGAATCCAAAATCTGAAATATAAAATTATATATATCTCTTTAATATTTTGAACAGTTTATATCCATTAGTTTGTTTTTAAATTATTTTTCATGCATGTACTTAGGTTTTTTAGTTTGTTGAGCATTTTTAACACGAGCCTCTGGCTCGGAAGATTGTGCAAACACTTCCCACGTCTTCGACATTAAATAAATCATCTCTCATCTCATCTCATATTGGCCCCAACAGCTCAACTTTGCCATTTTCTGTGCAACGCAGGGTTGCAGAATTTCTCGTGAAATCTTTCATGAAGCAAGTGGTCCTTCTCTGCTACCGCAAATATGAGCATTTTACAAATTCCACATGTATTTCAGGGTTAGGCGAACATGTATATTGCGCGCATCAGATGACCAAAAAAAGAAGGTCGGTATTTTCGTGAAAACGAGACGCAGGCCCAGGGAGGGCCCCAGAGGGCCGAAATTTCCCCTGCTTGGTCGAATCGGGCCCAAAAAAGTTCTGCAGACTCGCAGCGAGCTGGCGAGTCGTTTGCGCGCATCAGATGACCAAAAAAAGAAGGTCGGTATTTTCGTGAAAACGAGGCACAGGTCCACGGAGGGCCCCAGAGAGCCGAAATTTCACCTGCTTGGTTGAATTGGGCCCAAAAAAGTTCTGCAGACTCGCAGCGAGCAAGCGAGTCGATTGCGCGCATCAGATGACCAAAGAAAGAAGGTCTGTATTTTCGTGAAAACGAGGCGCAGGCCAAGGGAGGGCCCCAGAGCAGCATATACATTTCTACACAAGGTGCAGCAAAAATGGAATATGATTATCCAGAGTGGAATAAATTCAGTGATGAAGACAGGGACGTAATCAAAGGAAATGTGATTAATTACATTGAGCCTGATGTTTCTACCCAGTGTGACTGGTTCACCCTAAACACAGCCTCAGGCTTGCTGCAAGCAGGCCTCGATTTACTGCATCTTGGGGGCTCAAATATATTTACACAGCAGTATTATAAGAATAGGAGAAAGATTAAGAGAAGCTCAGTCTGAGTTTCTGGCTTTGATGGAAGATGCAATAAAGCAGCCAAACTTGGTGCAGAGTGCCCTTGATCAGGCAAAGTCAGACTCAATATTGCTGTGTGCCCGCAAGCCTTTTCATAAGACCTGCCTTCCTTATTGGTAATACACTTTCTGTCGGCTTCATTCTTGTACTTCAAATTTTCTTTTTCAATTTGAAGGGTTTGCACTTGTTCTGGCACAGCATTTGCCTTTATACCAAGAATAGGCCATTTGCAGTTTACGATTACGTGGTACAAAAACCGCCATGCTGGAGAGCAAACCGCCCATTGGGATATCCAAAACAAAAGAATATTTAGCTAAGTTGCTTTGTTTTGGAGGTCCCAGTGGGCAGTTTGCTCTCCAGCATGGCGGTTTTTGTACCATGTGATCGTAAACTGCAAAGGGCCTATTCTGGAAGTTTTCTTCTTCTTCTTCCACTGTTGCATAAGTTAGTTTAAATTCTGAAATTTTCTCTTCTGCTTCCTTCTTTGTTCCCTGCATTTTCTTTGCTGGAGACTGCTGTATGCATGTTAAATGTGATTTGTCTGTTCAGATTCCCCTTCCATTTTTTTTTATTGCCCCCGCAGGGTTTTTGGCCCCAGAGGGCCAAAAACCCAAGGAGGCACCTTAGGACTCCCCGCGCAATATAGAGGAAGACTGGAGAAGAGAGAATGTAGGTATTTCCGGAAGATTGTATAGCCGCAAGAAACCTTGATTTGATTGCTTGCACGTCCGCAAGGCATCAACGTTTTTCCCGCAAATGGTCATGGGCAGCGAGCAAAGAGACACGCATGCACAAGGACTTGTGGGATCAGCGTCTTTGCCACGGGCTTTGTCCTTGGTTCAGATCTCAAGTTCAAGCGGCCCTGAAAAGCGTCTGTTTTTGCCATCTTACTGCCTAATAAATTTGCTTCAAAATGCCTGAGATTCTGATCTAATGCAAATTGAAGACACTTTCAAAGATCCTGAAGATAGATTTTAGGAGAAAAACAGCTCAGAGGGTATCATAGGAAATTCTGAAGTACAGTCGAACCCTGCTATTTTGAACTCTGTTAAGTCCGCGCTAATTCAAAGTAATTGTTCTTTCCCTACACCTTACATCAAGCCTGTTATTTCGAACTTGTCAACAACAGAGTACAAGTAGAAACTCCCAAGCGACCAACAAAGAGTGAGGTCCGTCTAGCAATCGAGACTCTCTCACGCTACAGTTTGCTTGCTGTTGAAGGAGCCTAGATTTGAGGGCAAACAAGCCAGTTGTCATTCGACAAAAGTATTAGAAAAAACCAAAAGCAACAGAGCACTCAAAGATTTTTCAGTGCAACAGCATCTGCTGAAGTTATCCGACATATAATTACTGTATTTTTATTTAATCAGTGAGTTTCATCAAACTGGACTGTATTAATTTTTATCAAAAAAAGTGTTTTATTGTTACAAACTTTACGCTTCCCCAGTTATTTTGAAACCCCGCTATTTCGAACTTTTTCCAATTTCCTTTGGGACTTTGAAAAAGTGGGGTTCAACTGTCACTACTAGAAATTCAAGGCCAGCATGGTTCAGTTGCAACTAAATAGCTAAATACCCTTCTGATCGTCAGTTTTACCTTTGACATCTCGTTTATTTGGATCACTTATTTTTACCGCTGAGTAATCTTACGTGGCGTAGAGCCCATGTGACGGCTGGATAACTCGCAGGGATCCAAATGTAAATGTTTGCGGCGTTTTCGTTGGGGACAAAAAGCTTTACTCTAATTTGCATATATGGCAACTGTAACGCGATACTTCTGGTTATGTATCAGAAAAAATCTTGACTTCTGTTCTGCTTTTGAGATACGTTTGCTCGTATATCACGACAAATGGTTTGTTTCAGTATCAAACTATAACAAAAGAGTGGTTTGATATTTTTTTCCAGAATCCACTTCGTGAGAGTATTAAGTAAAGAATTCCATGTGATAGAATGAGTTAAACAGAATGTGTCGGTTTAGTTAACTTAGTTGATTCTTTGGATCATATTTATGGTAAGATGCCTAACTTACTTGAACAGTATAAGTGATACAGTTTACAAAAAACATTTAAAATTTTAGTTTTGTAATAATGTTCAATATTATTGTTTTCAATCAGCAGAAATTAAAGAAAGCGGGGGCAGCTTTAGTGACAACTATTACTAGTTGATATAAGAGTATCCCTCACTTCTTTTTCCTGTCCACTGCTAAATTGTCTACTTATAAATCTTCAAGCACCTGAATACTCTCTTCCACTGTTGATTTATCTTTATCTGCCTGAGAACTTTTGCACGGGTCTTTTGATGTCCCTCTATCTTGAATGACTAACTCTGCTTACTAAATCTTCAGGAGTCATTTCAAGGCTGCTGTGGAGGGGTGAAGTGCCACAACTGAAGGCTTCAGTGGAAAAAGGGCGTTAGGTTTTTTACTCAAAAATGAACTTTATCAAAAACGCTCCAAATTTCATGTGCAGTTTTGTTTAGGTGCATTAGACAATGTTCTACATGTTTTTTTTTGCTGAAGTTTGTTTCGTTTTCAAGATATTAAGTATGCAAAAAAACCTACATTTGTTGTCACGTCAGCACATGACCACAAAGATGGTAATTTCACTTAAAATCCAGCAAAATATTGATCTTTTGCAATGTGTACCCTTAAAAGTGTCGATGTCAGGTTAAAGCCGTTAAAACTTTTATTTCATGTTAACGTGCGACCACAAAGAGGTTAATTTCACTCAAATTAAAGCCAAATATCAGGTTAAAACTGATTTTGATTTCACATTATCACGCCACCGCAAAGACTTAAACCCTTAGGGTTAAGAGTTCCCAGTTTTATTAGAGTTAGGGTTACCGCTCGAAACTAGGGTTAGCGTTGAAGGTTAGGGTTATGGAACAAGGTTAGGCTTAGAGTTAATGTTTAGGGTTACCGCTTGAAACTAGGGTTACAGAACAAGGTTAGGCTTAGAGTTAACGTTTAGGGTTACCGCTTGAAACTAGGGTTATGGAACAAGGTTAGGCTTAGAGTTAACGTTTAGGGTTACCGCTTGAAACTAGGGTTACGGAACAAGGTTAGGCTTAGAGTTAACGTTTAGGGTTACTGCTTGAAACTAGGGTTAGCGTTGAAGGGTGAGGGTTATTGCCTAGGGTTAGCGCTAGCGCTTTGTTGTTAGGGTTAGCGCTTTGGATTAGGTTAGAGTTAAGGTCAGGACATGTTAGGATTAGCGCAGTGTTAGGCCAAGGAAAACAATCAAGATGTAACCTTAAAAAATGTTGATTTCAGGTTTTAAAAACCCTTAAAGTTGTGATTTCACGTTATCACGAGACCACAAAGACGTTAACTTCACTCAAGTTAGAGCCAAATGTTAACTTTACGCGATTTCACGTTAAGGCATGACGGCAAGGATGTTGATTTCACTTCCAAAAGAGCAAGCTGTTCATTTCACTCAGCGCGTAAACTCAAAGACGGCAATTTTAGGCCTAAATGGGTTAAAATGTTGATTTCACGTTGAACCGTGACAGCAAGGATGTAGATTTAACTTCAAAACGAGCAAACTGTTCATTTCACGCAGCGCGTAAACTTCAAAAACGTCAAATTCAGGCCTAGAAAGGTTAAAATGTTGATTAAAGCGTGATAGCAAGGATGTTGATTTCACTTAAAAACAAGGAAAATGTCCATTTCATGTAGCGCGTAACCTCAAAACCGGCAATTTCGGGCTTAAATAGGTTAAAATGTTGATTTCACTTTAAAGCGTCACAGCAAGGATCTCTTTTTCATTTTAACTGCCTGCAACATATAAGCTTAATCAAAGGGGACCCATGGCCAAACTCGTGGATTAAGTAATCTAGAGATGAAACATGTTGGTAAACTTGCAATTATTGGTGCATTATTAAAGGCTGTTAAAACAAGCTGCACTTATAAAGCGTAGGCTTTTTCGTTGGCTTTTGTTGCACACATTACAA
>JAHPZR010014848.1:0-37021 GCA_019787425.1 Platygyra sinensis | reverse complement strand
AAGCATTTATTCTTTTTTTTAAACTTCTTGTTTTTTTTAGTCTTGTCGGTGACTATATCCAAACCTCCGCGGATGATGTCATTATCAGCCAATTACAGGCCATTTCTCAGTTCTTTTCTTCATATCCCCCCTCAGGAGGGTTTTGTCAAGTTAGCGAATTAACCGTTTAGACAAAAGAATGGCCGCCGACGGGAAAAATGTTTATTTGGTCAAACTTGGGCCAAAATCCTTCGGCGATGGGCGCAGGACATTTGCAAGGATAAAGCATCTAATTTGGTACCAGCTGCTGGCTACTGAGGCTGAAATTATCCAGAGTTAAGCTGTATTTTCGTTTTGCGTGCGAAACAGAAGATTTCGTAATCTGGAATTTTCGTTTCTGTTTACTTTCGAAGGGAATATTCAATGCGCTATAAAGGTATTACTTCTGGCCATGGATCACGCTGACGGTGATAAATGTAAGATCGTGTTTACTTCGCCAGAAGCTATGATGGAATTTTCTGGGGAAAAAAGTTAAAACTTAGCCTTTTATCATGTTTTATAGCGCTCGTCATAAACCCTTTTAACATATGTAAATTGATAGTCGTTTGAAAGGTCAAGGTATTTTTTTCTTCTCCGATTACAATGATTTTCGCCGAGACGAGGTGGATTTGAACCCGGGGCGCTAGCTCGGCAGTCTTCCACTCTAACCACTAGACCACTGAGGATATGGTTTAATTTAAATACCTAATCGGAAACCCGAACGCTATAAACAGTCCGGGATCGTTATCATTTTTGATAACCATGTGACGTCATATAATGGCGGCCATTTCAAAAATTGGGAATTTTCGTATTCACTTCGCTTTGCTCGTTATTTGTTCGATTATGCTCGGGTGTTTTACCCATAACTCTATTCGATAAGTACCAAGAAAGGAAGAGCCTCGCGTGTTCTGAAGATGGCGGCTGAAGACCAGCGTAAACGATGTAAAATGCTACTCGTAAAGTGAAACAGCGCTTGCAATTTTGCATACAGATCAGGTATGTTTTTCATTTTGTCATTAGATTTAAGTTGCTTGCAGATTTTTGCGACAATCACAAAAAATATGTCGTTAATCTTCACGCTATATACTTGGGATTTAATCTGTTTTTAGTGTTGTGCACGATCTGTGAAAAAAGTGCACGGGGTTGTTTTGATTTGCGATGTGCTGTTCGTAACGGCGGCCATATCTACATCTGTAATTGATGTGTTCCTAGGTATTGAGATGGCGGATGCTGGTACCCATAGAATCAAAACAGCAAATTTATGTCGATTTTGTGGCAAGACTGCGTCTTCGATTCAAAAAGGACTTCTGCAAGACCTAAAGAAAAATTCAAGCTTGAATTCGAACGACATGATATCGACATTGAAGAGGACAGCGATTTTATTCATCCCCGCCGGCCTAATGTTTGCCTGACGTACGTGAGGTATTTTTATCGCCTGAGACGGTCAATCGGCAAATGCATTAAAAGGTAAGTTGCCTATATTTTTGAGTCCAAGATTCAATGTCCACACATTCGTGGTCCTGAGATACTTTCAAGAAATGCCGGCCAAACTAGGTCAGTCATTAATATAACGAAGCTTATCGTTGGATTCAGCGAGCGACAACAATGGGGTAACAGGCCTACGCAACTCCTATCCGCGTGTAATAGCCGCTTTAGGAAGTTTTGCTCGAACTAGTATATCTCTAAGGATCTGCCCCTTTTGTATGGTACGATCTGGGGATCTTTGAATATTTCGCTAAGCAAAAATCCTGTGGTTTTGGAAGGACATAGGTCATATGTCAGGTTGGCTTCCGCTGCAATCAGCGTGAAATTTGTAGAGTTTGACACCTCTGTTTTTTGCCAGGTTTCTTCTCTCTCGGCTCGTTTGTATTGCCAGATATGTTTTAAGCTCTCTAAATGTTAGCTCTGGAGGAACAAATATTCCGTGAACATGTTAGCTACTTACATTTTACGTGTTACTACGCCGAGCCTGGCTGTTGAATTAAACTTATACTGTTTGTTATCACGCAAACTAAACGAAATTAAGTTGCAGCTCTTCAAGATGTATTTACTGTTACTTTTTCGTTTTTATTTACTACAGACTGTTGAACAAGCAGCTTCGCCAGCTACCAAGAAAATGAAGCCTGAGGGAAAATGGAAGCTATTATCATGTTAGTGTCAATAAACAACGCTTTTGTGAACAGAATATTTCCGAATATTTGTTGTCTACCGTCGCTGTGTCATCTCCATTTTACTCGCGGGGCTAGCGGAACAAATATCATCACACGGTGTGGAAATTAAATTCGCAGCAACTTTGGACGAAGACAGTTTCCGCACTTCGGCTAAACTACAGAATACAGGGCCACTTTAAACCATGCACCAAACGAGCCGGCTCGTTTGGCTCGTTTGCTCTTTACTCCACTGCCGAGCCAAACGAGCCAAACGAGCCGCTTAATATATGAACCCAACACTTAACCAAAACAACTTATTCCTCGTTCTTACATCTACTGCCGAGCCAAACGAGCCGGCTCGTTTGGTTCACGGTCAAAAGTGGCCCTGCATTCTGTAGTTGCTCCCAATGATGCTGCATTGTGATGTTGTAAGTAGCCCCTTTCATCGCAGCGCCTCGTCCACCGGCATATTGAATTATACACTGTTGCTACCAAATAACGTCACGTGAACGAAATCCTGTGCAACGATTGGTTTATGGTTTGTTTTGGTGAGGTTATCAAAAATGATAACGATCCCGGACTGATAAAGACGCTAACCATTAACCCCTTGCATTAACCCTAACCCTAATCAGTTTTTTTCAGTGCTCAGGCCTATAATCAGTATTTACTTTCTGTACGCATCACAAGGTATGCAAGGGTGGTTTGAGATGTGGGAACAAGTCCTAACCATCTTTTAAATTGTTTCCGGGTAATGTTTTCTCGCAAAACGTTGTTGCTAAATATTACGTAATATTTTTGTGAGCGAAAAAGAGTTAAAAAAGCGCGGTTTTAATTTTTTTAAAAATTCTTGTTAAACCTGATGTAAGGCTAAATTGTGGTTTAGACGAGTCCTCTATAAATTGTGACTAAATTGAAACCCGGCAATATCACGACTGACCTTTTCAAAGCCACCGACAAACGTACATCAACACTTGCCAGGCCCGTAGGCTGGTTTTTGCCTGGGTGGGTTCGTTTTCGCTTAAAACGGACCTTTACTGTTAACAGTGTCACACAAAATTAAACTTACCGTTATTGCAGAAGATTTTCCAGTTTAGGTCGACGGGGGTGTAGCCGAGCATAACAGTGAACTACAGTGGACAAGTCCACAGGAGTAGTGTAGTAAATGTGCAAAAGATGGAACAAGCGATCTTTTCCCATCGATGCAAGCATGAAGTTATTGAGTCGTCGATATGTGCTTGCGCCTCGTTCGCATTCGCACGATGTGGCTGGAATTGTGCAGGCAATTTGGAGAAGAATGCTAATATTTGGAAAGAGGGCAGCATCACAATCTTGCTAAGTATCGACTTCCCCATCGCGTAAGTTCCATTTCGAACAACTCAGGGGACGGGAGATCATCAGTATAAGTGTTAACAGCCGCATTGAGGTTGACATTTCTTGAACAGAGAACACTTGGAACGAGGCCAAGTAGTGACGTGGCAACTTTTGCCGAAGGCGAAAACTGCTCTTCGACACACATGATAATATGATCGAGTAAAGGAATTGCCACGTTTCTTTGGAAATACTCTCTAGGAGCTTGGGCCTCAGCATTGGAGCTATGCAGTTGTCTTGATGCCAATCGAGGCGTTTCGGCAGCAGTACCCACCTTCTCAGCCATTGAAACGCTTTGATTGTAAATACGGGAAAAGTTTGTGCCACAATCTTCCCTTTCCTTCACTAAACGGAGTGAATACTAGAGAACACTAAAGCATCGAAATTTGCAAGCCGCCACAGATCCGAAAATGTGGAAAATTTAAGAATAACGAGCTAACTGTATGATGTTTTCGTTGGCTAGCTTGAGCGACAATTTGAATACCTCCTTACAATCGTGTCGTGATTCAAAGGTTTCTTATTATAAAATTATCGTCTATTCTTTCTTTTCCACAGTCTTCCATTTGCAGGACTAGTGTCACGTTTTCATAAGGTTTCAGTAATTTTTTTTATACATGCGAGACATTTAAGCCGGGGGGGGGGGGGGTTCGTCCGAACCCCCGAACCCCCCTAGCCTACGGGCCTGCTTGCTACGTTCTTTATGTCACCCTCAACATACCATTCAGCTTAGCTATTCGACTTCGTCGTATCTGTTCCTCTGACGACACTTTCAAACAACGAATATAATTTATCTTTACTTAAAGGGGCATTGTCACGCTTGGCAACTCTATAAAAAGCTAGAACGTGTCTTCGCATCAATTGAATTCCAAAACTAATGTTGCTGCCGCTTTTAATTTCTTTGTTTATTATCGTTTGCACGCGCATTTTTTCCTGTCATTTTCGCATTCTTTTCGTTTAGCTCGCTTTAACGCAACTAATATTCTGTTAGGTTTTTTCACATAATTTCTTTTTGTTTAGTCCCCCTTTGTATGCGTAGGTTCTAGTGCATTTGTACATTTTCCATTTCTAAGTTGATGGCTGAAGGTCATTTTAAATTATCGTTTTCATTGCGTTCTTTCCGTCTTCAGTCCTAGTCATACAACGTTTGTAAGTATCGTTTACCTAGGGTCGTCATTTCTGTTTCTATCGTTGTTTTCGTTCTTAAGTTGTTATTTATTTTATTTTGTTTGTAGCAACCGCTTTTCTTCATCGCTATACCGTTTAAAATGTACAATTCGATTCGTGTTGCGCGTTGAACGTTTGACTTCAATAACTAATGATCTGAGTTTTGTTATTAAAGACAATTTGAAGGTACTGAAACCGTTTCCTGTCGCCTGTCGCTAAGGATGGCATGGATGGAGATGGATTGAAATTTGAAAAAATTGGCCAATTTTTTCAAGTTTTGACGCTACGTGTTCCAAAAATCCGCAAGAATGGGCCCTTTGCAGTTTACGATCACATGGTACAAAAACCGCCATGCTGGAGAGCAAACTGCCCACTGGGACCTCCAAAACAAAGCAAGTTAATTAAATATTCTTTTGTTTTGGAGGTCCCAGTGGGCGGTTTGCTCTCCAGCATGGCGGTTTTTGTACCATGTGATCGTAAACTGCATAGGGCCCATTTTATTATGGTTACCCCTCTCTGATAAAATTCATTTGATATCTTCGTCGTAACTATACAGTAGCGTTTTGTTTGTGATTAAAGCCTCAAAGTAATGATTTTAGCACAGAATTGACGTAAAACAGCAAAATCCTCGTGACACTGCTCCTTTAATCAAGAAGTAGCACGCGTACACAACATTACATGTACTCAAGCCCAGTACCCACAAAGACGCTCCCACTCGGCTATTGATCAGCCGCAAAGCGTACCCCTCGTCGTAGCATATAATCCACAGGCAGCTCTTCACTACGTATCATTCATCATTCACAAACACTTCAGCATTTTGTCTTCATCTACCCGTTGCACTGACAATTAGGGACCTTTAGATTGGACTACGAGTACGAGATTGAGTATGAATACGATTTTAGATTTTCGAACCAGTGACGTTTCTGAAGCCCTTTATGATGGTTTTAGGTAGAGCGGGTAGTTCATGGGATGAAATGGGTATGTGATTTGATGATGTGTAGCCTGCAAAGTACAACTGAAAAGTCATTCTCGTACTCGATCTGGTAATCGATCTCGTACTCGCACTTAATCTTAAGTCCCCTATCAATAATCAATTACGATTTCCGTAAAGATCTTCAGAACATCATCAGGTAAAAGTTTAGGTCCCCTCCATACGCGCCAAAAGGCCCATTAGGCTAGCGCTGGTGCACGCTTATTTCTGGTTACAAAAGGACCCTAGTCAGCCTCCACCATGTTCGACGCCATCGAAATTATTGATCTTGCATGGTGAAGCCAAATCTTATTGCTTTAATTACGGTAAGATGTGTTCCTGAAACTGTGTTTGATCATCTGTTCCGGTGATTTCCTTTGTTTCGACGTCCTCTGAATAAAATATAACAGCCAAACTCTTGCATGTAAACAAAAACAAAGGTGTGGCTGACTGGGGCCCTTTAAACGTCAACAATAGCCCATTTCACGGTTAATTTTTCTCATTTGCATTACAATGTAATCCAACGTGGATGCGAGGCAATTTCGGGCTAAAACTGCGAAATAGCCCGAAAATGCCTCACATACATGCTAAAATTTATTGTAATGCAAATGAGAAAAGCTAACCGTGAAAAGGGCTATTAACAAATGGCCAAAATGAACGACCGAGTACAAAAGGAGAGACTGGGCACTAGTAGGTTAAATCCCGTTTTTCTCAAAATCTACCCGTATGACCCCACCTCAAAATTTCAAGGAATTAGCTCTGATTTAACATTCATGCAAAGTAAAATAAAAATCCATAAGACTGATTTTTGGCAAACTAAGACAATTTCCGCTAAAACTGCTTTTTTTTGGAAGAAATTTGCGTCGAATGTGAGATCAAAAATAGTTCAAAATCTTTACAGATTTGTTTGGATTTAAATTTTGGCTCTAAAAATGATTAACTCCTACAAATTAACTGTGAAAATTTCACTGGGTTGTACGGTAAACTTTTGGAAAATCCTCAATCAAAGACTAGCTTTTGCAACCTTGGGCGAGAATTGAACTTCGCAAGCCGGCCTTTTTTCAAGGGCGCGCTCATGTGACACCATGTATGGTGTGCGAGAAAGCAAGAGTAACTTATAGTAGCTCTTTTACCGGTTACCGGTATTTATAGAGCTTTTTGTCATATTTTTTTTGGTTTGAAACTATTGCTACGCATATTGAAGTGATTAAACGCTATTCAAGGTCTAAGAAAAATTATAGTAAGCCACAAATTATAATATGAAACAAATCTATCTATGAATATCGACCAACAAACACCTGCACAATTCGAAAAATTGATTTGCTCATTGTTTGCAAATAGATTGGTCCCAGCTATAAATCAAATCAGGACCTTAGTTAGTTTCCACTAATAGAGCTTTTTTGGAAGAAATTTTCGCCAAGCGGATTAGCCCCGATTGGGCTCAAAATGCACAAAATTTATTTGCAGTTATGCTAAATTTTCGGCTGAATATTTGATCGCGTTACGCACTGCACAGCACCAGCCCGGCGCTACTTGAGAATCTCTCAACGATTTTTATTTTCAGCTGAAGTCTTTATAGTATGGCTAAACGAAAAATAAAATAACTCGAAGTTAGTTTTGAGCCTGAAACCAGACAGAACAAACAGGGAAAATGTATGCACTGTGTTGCAAGCGCTAGCCTGTGAACAGGCTCTTCAATTGAGGATGAGGCGAAAAGAAAGCGGGAAGAAAAACAATACAAGTCTTAGAAAAGAGAGGAAGGGAAAGGGAAAAAAAGGTTAAGCCGTAACCCCCACACCATACTCCCTTGGTCATTTCACTATCAGCCAGATCCTTCTTGCCCTTCGAGCCGCGGTCAGACCCTTCGAGCCGCGGTCAGACCCTTCAAGCCGCGGTCAGACCCTTCGAGCCGCGGCCGGAGCCTGCACACAAGCTAGTTGCAAACTAAAATGATTGCACTAAAATATCGCTATATTTTACTAGGGGCTATAGCTTTAAATACCATAAAAAAAAAACACTTTCTAAGGGTGAACTATACACCTAGGCTCTATTTCCAGCCGTTTTGGGAGTCCGGTTGTTTATCCTCCTGCCAAATAACAAGCTTGAAATCGAGCCTAAAGTACTGAGTACGATATCCAAAAATATCTCTGGGAGGTCATGGGTTCTACTCCTGTCAGGGACTCAGATTTTTTTCTTTGTCCCAGGCTCGTGTCATGTTGATCGGTTCACTTTTCAATGTATAGATTTAGTCAAACCTAGAAGAGGAGCTCCTCATGTTCTTATTAATTAAATTTTATCCAACATGTATGTGAGACAAATTTCGGAAAATTTCAAGTTGTAGTTTCAGCCCAAAATAACATCTAATCAGAGCTGTATAAACGTGTAATGATCTAATTAGAGCCATGATTTTTTGAGGGCAGATTTCAGGGGAGCCACTGAGGCCGTGCAGGCCAACAGTAGTGACATTTAGGCTAACCGGAGTCCAGACTTTCACTGCGATTAGCCCGAATAACGCTGTTTGTGGTTAGCACTCAATTATGGAAATAAAAACACGATGTATACTTAAAAAGTCTCTATTCAGCAGTCTGCATTTTATCTCCAGTCAAAAAAAATACGAATAAGAACACCGTTGCTTCCTGATGAGCCATCAAAGCTTGGCCAATCACAGTGCAACCACCATCCTCGGAGACCTTGGGGCTGCTATGCTAGTCATGACGGTGCAATATTTTCGGGTGAGAGTCTAGTTCAAGAGCAGACAAGCCCCTGGACACTTATACACCGAACCAGTCCCAGAAGTGTTCAAATTCTGTCCCGTCCTTCCCAACCAAACCAATTTCTTATGTTAACACTTCCTATTGTTCCGATAAATCTGAAAAATTTTCATGGCCGCTGGACACGTGGGTGATCTCTGTACGCTCAATAAACATTTCTTCCCTTAGCTTGCGTTACGTTACGTTACGTTACGTTACGCATTCTACCTGTAGAGTATAAAATCCCAGGGGGGGGTACTCCCAGTAAAATTGGGTGGGGGTGTGCGGCCCGCTTCCCAAAACCCTTACCCTATTTATGACCAAAATCTGCGATATTCCCTATCCTATTTATGACCTGACCAAAAATTCGAAACCCTATTTATGACCTGAACCTTACATCAAATTCCTGTTTCAGACGTGCATTATAACTGCATCCGAAGCTCAGACCAAAGTTAAATTACCGTAAACATAATCTGTAAAGGGCTTTTGTTAATTTTCTTTTGGTTTCTTAAAAACAAACCCATATCGAGGCTAGAGTACAAAAACCATACCCTATTTATGACCAAAATGGCCAAAATCAGCTAAAATTGATACCCTATTTATGACTAAAACGGCTGAAAAACCATACCCTTTGGGGCCGCACATACCTATATAGCCCATATAAGGGAGTACCCCCCCCCCCCGGGTATAAAATGCCTTTTAAACATTTTCATTAAACATTTTCGTAGTTAAACAGCCATTGAGTCTAAACATTGTACCGGTATACTTTGAGTTGGGGCGACTTTGAGTGAAACGACTTTGAGATGGGGCGCAAATGACCTGGGTGAGACAACGTCCTGTTACCCCAGTTTCTTGACATGTCCGTCTACCACGAGCCAGGCTATCCTTATCGCGGATCAGCCCCTACTTGGATTGGCGGACAAACTACTCTCCCAATCCTTCTGTTTCTAACCCTAATAAATTACATCAAAAATTATAAAATATACGTTACAGTAGTGAATCAGTTTTATTCCATGGTTGAAATGCCGGTCGTTTATTAAATACTTTTGAAGGTATTTTGGGCCCAAGATGTGGAATTTCTTGGAGGATAATTTGCGAACTCAGTCCGATCTTGACTGATCTTCAATCTTTCAAGAAATTTGTACGATTCGTGGACTTCGAGAATCTTTAGCAATTTTATTTATGTATATATTCGCTCAAACTAGCACTAGTGTGCTATACAACAAGTGAATTCAAATAAAGGTCTTACTTTTTACTCACTTACCGATTCTTACCAGTCCCAAAAAGTCCCTGGGTCCTGGGAACTAGTAATATGTTCGATTACGGAGTGAGATTGGCACTAGTTGTGATTGCTATGGTTTCATGTTGATTGAAAATGGCGGCTGGAATATGATATCAATACAAAAAATCACTGATGTTTATTGCCTAAATCTGTGAAATGTCAAAATCACCGAAAGTAGAAGCTTCATCTGTTGCTTTCACAACTACGGAGCAGGCTCAGGAAGGAAATAATGACAGGTTTGCCCATAAGTTTAAGTTGTAAATTTGTACCTAAAAAGTGCGCTCGATCGATAAACTATTGCTCTATTTTTTAATTTAGTGATATCAGTATATTCCTACGAAGGTTTTTTCAATCCCTCGTAGCTGATTCCCGAGGTCTATAGAATGTTTTATGTGCTGAACATGTGTTTGGCCATCGTCAGAAAGTCAGTCGACGGGATTCTAATTCGTTGTAATTACATGTAACCTGCTGTTTTTGAGTCCATCCTGTACGTAAGCTTAGTTCGGATTTGATTTCAAAAATGCAAGCTCGTTTTTTCTTCGTAAGCCTAATGTCAACTGTCTTTGATAGTAGTTCGAGATTTCTATGTTTAGTGTATAGGTGAACTGTCTGAATTAAGTCACGAAGATCGTAAGGTTCATATATCTTGAATGTCTCTTACATATACACGTAGCTCGTGTTATAAAGGCAATTTAATTTTTATGAAAATGACGACACATTTCAAACGAAGTTTGCAAGACATGTTTCGGTCGTGCAACGACCATCTTCAGTTGAAAGTAAAATAATTGAAGTTACATTTGAATTTATAATATTATGCTAAATAAAGATAAAGAACAACGAGAACTGAAATTGGGAATCTTACAAAATAGCTAGAGGTAACAAAAGAGTGTACAATAGTAACATGCTAATTAGAACGAGAGAGTTAAATTAACGTGATATAATTGCTTGTTTAAGGAAGGTTGCTCCCAGGAAATATGTAACGCTTCTTTTATCTTGACCTGGAATTTTGTGGTCACATGATCTATAACTTTAAAACATTCAGCGGAGCAGGAATTACGGCATGCCTCGGATTGTTGAAGGTGTTGAAAGATATGTGAGGTCCTGTCCCTGTTTAAGTGTTCGCGAATGCATGTCGAGAGGTGTCGGATAGTTTCACCGACATAGCAAGAATTACAGCTTGCACAGGTAAACTTGTAAACAACATTCGAACAAAGTTCAACAGGCACAGGGTCCTTCACACTAAACAATGTGTTACGGATCTTGAACGAAGAAAAGGCTAGCTTAACATCAAGATTGTTACAATAACGTTTAAGTAGTTTACGCAATCTGTTTTGTGCTATTTTGTGCTATAATATAATTTACTAATGGAATCTACAGTAAGTGGTAAAAATTTATACAGCAGGATTGTCACTGGCTTAAGGTCTGAAAATGGTCAGGGAAAAAATAGCTCAGTGCAAAACACAGACTGCGGATTAAGGGCTGCCGATTTTGTCAGTGCATAATGTGTTGTTTCCTATACTTACAGTGGGGTTGTTAAGGTTTAAGGTCTGGAAATGGTCAGGGAAAAAATTGGTTCAGTGCGAAACACAGACTGCTGATTGCAGGCTGCAGTTGTGTTGTTTCCAATACCTGCAGCAGGGTTGTCACAGGTTTAAGGTCTGAAAATGGTCAGGGGAAAAAAATGGTTCACTTAAACTATGATGCCAACACTGATAACCATATCCAAAAACTGGGATGGATGAAACTTGATTCTCAACGAACAATCCATAAGGCTGTGTTGGTTAATACAAGTCACTTAAGGGTCGTACTCCCGATTACCTTCATTCTAAATTTGTTGACCATAGTAAAGTCTCCAATTACTGCTTAAGGGCGGACACAGAGGGCAAACTAGCTATCCCACAACCACACACAAACTATTTAACAATTATTCCATGAGTGTGAGTTGGATACGAGATGATAGATAGCCAACGAGGCACATAGCGCCGAGTTGGCTATAATCATCTCATATCCAGCAAATGCGAGTGGAATAATTGTTTTATTAAAAGCACCCCCAAAATATAGAAAACCAGACTACAATAAAAACAAAAAGGCCCAAAAAATCACGCATACGCTCGCCATTTTTGTAGATCATGGTATAATGGCTCATATAACATGATGGCTTTAAGCGAAAGAAAACTCTCGAATTGCATTATCCAATGATCCAGTTTTTAATAAATAGTTTACCAATCAAGTTTTGGCAGACTGACTCCCTTAGAGTGTTCCAGGCTGGCTGGGAGCGTTTCTTTTCATCAAGTTAAATTTACAATTTTTACACACAGCACTGACATGTAAAGCAGGTTTTGTTTTATCATTTAATATTATAGTTATATTTATTGATTATTTAGAGTAATTTTAGAATAATGTACATGCATGTAGTTCTACATGTAGTTGTATAATTTGTAATAACTCTGATGAGTTTACCATGTCTAAATAAAGTTACATGTATCCTATCCTATCCTACATGTACATAATGGTGTATGAAGTGCTAACCGTAAACTACTGTAACCTAGGCGTTATTTAGGTTAATAGGCCCTTTGCAGCTAAGCCGTCACGTGACTTACTTTTTATAAAATTATGGGCTGTAGCTTAACAACTGCCAGAAATGGAAAAAGCATGTCGAGAATATCAAAATGGCCAAATTTGAGACCCCCATCATTAAAAGATGAGATTTTATGACAGTCTGAAATTTGAAGAGAATAAGAAGATTTGTATGGAAAATGTTGCTAGCAGCATTTCCCATACAAATTGCAAAACTTCTAAATTTTCTGAAAATTAAAACTGTCGTATAAACTTACTCTTTCATTCCAGGGGGCTCAAACTTGGCCATTTTCGATGCGCAGTCTTTCCATTTCTGGCATTTGTTAAGTTATAGCCCATAATATAAAATTTTTCTAGGAAAAATTTGGTCACGTGAACCCAGCTGCAAAGGGCCTATTGAAGTGAAAGTCTGCACTCTGGCTGAGTTCTCTAATGGGTACCACAAAAGTTCTCATTGTGGAATTTTGAGGCTGAACACTCTATTAAAAAGTGGGACCATTAACCCACTCTTTTAACAGCAAGCACGAGAGCCACCAACCCACCTTGAAATCCCCCTCCTGGGTCAATAGCAGCGATGTGGCTGGGGCATTATTACCCTTCTTAGTTTATGACTGATGTTTTTTTTATTTCTTATATGATGTGTATTTATCTCTATTAATCCAGGAAAGTAGATCCAAAGATGACAAGCTACAATGGTGGTTTGAAGCTGGTTACCAGGCTTACAATGCATGACTTGAAAGCTGTCCAGGATGCATTTAGGGTATCTGCAAACTGTTCTTATATTATAATGTGGCAGCTCAAGAAATAGCTTAATACATTTTAAATTTACAAAATAATATCTTTCCAAATTTACAAGCCAGGTACAATTTAAGGATACCACCTATTTTAATTTGCATTTCCTCTAAAGTCCTTAGACATGCTGTGTTTGGTCAATTTAGCAGGCTGTAATTTACACGTATATTACAATTCTAGTGTAGGGCCAACTAAAATTCACACGATGAAACATTTAATAGATAACAAATATGTTAGTAACATTTTATACTCCATCTATATTCTTCACAATACAGTGCAGTTCAGATATCCGAACCAAAATATATGCATTCACTGTATGGGTGTACATGTATGTCTATATTAATGCCAGCTAACCACTGGGATAATGTAAGTTCTGGATCAAACCTTTTTCCCTATTGACTTCTAATTAAAGTTAAGTAAACGTAAATGTCTAAATTAATATAATTAAAACTTGAATTGGGACAGTGACTTTTCTCTTTTCAATTTCAGATCAATCAATCTGGTCATGAACGTGAGTTAAGCCTGGATGTTGACCAGTTCTGTGAAATTCTCTCCATTGTACTGAACAAAGGATCAAGAGAAGAATATGAAGATTTGTTTAACAAAGTCGATGTGGGTAAAGAGGGTTATGTTGACTGGGACAAATTCTGTTCTCATATGCTGCTAGAATACTATGAGAAAGATGACCGAATGAAAACCACTCAGGTAAGGGTACAGACATGTTGATGCCGTGCTGTAGCTTTCATCAATTTGGTAACTGTATAGTCCAAAATGCCAAGATAATAAAGCTTGTTGAGCTCTAAGTATAAAAATGTGACCCGATAACAAGTTTGGGGAACTAGATGTATTTGTATTTAAGAATATGATGATGGAGTTTCAAGAGAATTAATTTTAGGTGCTAATATTGGAGAGGGGTTGCTTATTTAAGGTACTGGGCACTTACATAGCCTTAGACCTGAAGTGCTGTTTTTTTTAAAGTACCCCTATGTCCAATAAGCCCCCTTTGCTTCCAAAAAATGTCTATCTCTATTCTTCTCTTCTCTTCGATCTCCCTCTCATCTCTCTATTCCTTCTTCCTCCTTCTCCACTCTAATGCTTGCCCCTTCCTACTCCTTCTCCTCTGGCCACCAATCCATGTCCCTCTCCTCTTTCTCTCTCTCTCTCTCTAATCCTTCTTTCTCCACTATTATTCCTCCCTTCTCCTCCACTACAATCCTATATTCTACTCCACGTCCTCCTCTTTTTCATCCTCTTAATCTTCACTCCATCTCTTCCTTCCAGGCTTTTAGCCAGGATTTGAAAAGTGGCCGTCCAAAATGCGCTATTGGGCCTGCTCAAATGAAAAATTTATATGGTAATGAAAAATAAAATGATTTTCTTCAATGAGTGGCCGTCTGTAAGACGGCTGGACGTCCATCTGGCTAAAAGCCTGCTTCCTTCTTCTACTCTTCAATTTCTCTGCTTCTCTTTTTTTCCTTCTTAATCTTACCTACATTTGTACTCTCACCCACTCTGCTTTCCATTTTCTTTTATCTTTTCTCTCCTACCGCTCCCTTTTCCCTGTCTTCCTCTCACATCCTGCTCCCTCTCCATGGCCCTAATTCTCCATTTTTCCCTGATCCACCAAATACATTCAAATGAACAGCACTACATACTGCATTTAGTTTTCAAATTATGTTACCAACAGATTAGAAAATGAACATGAAGTATACACAAACAGTAGTGCACAAATTATGAGAGTAAAATATACATATATTTTCTCCCAGTCCCATTTCTGCATGCAATTACCAGCTTTCCATTAATGTTGCCACAACTGACTGTTACTTTTTAATATACATAATATGATTCATTTTTTTATTGTTTCTACTGAAGGTTCCTCAGTGGCGAGAACTTAGAAACATCGCATGGTAGGCAATTACTAGTAGTTAGCATCAAACAAAGCCTCTACTAGCAGCTGATTCAAATATTGGCTAATGGTGACTAGCCTGTGAGCAGGATCAAGTTTTGCTCTCTGACTCCCTCTTCCCTCTCACATGACTCAAAGTCTGCACATGTATAATTGTGTTAATTGAACTTAATTAACATTTGTATCTTGGGCTTTAATGTTTCCCCATAATATACAAGCATAAGAATAATACATTTACTTGTCGTCATCATCATCATCATTTCCTTTTCCCTCTGAAGGAAATAGGGCCTTACATGTATGTGTAGCAAAATTGCATAATTATACACCCAGAGAGCTCTCCTGTCATTTCTATAAATCACATGCCCCTAATTTATGCAGTGTATTACAAATTTGACAATTTGATCAATTTAAGGGGAACTCTTGACTTTGTTAAAATTTCAGCCCCCATAAAGAGGCCATTGTTAGAATATCTCCTTTGATGAATCCATCAAGATACATTGCAGTTAGTAAGGTAGCTATATAATATTCCAGTATTACTTCTTCTTCTGAAAAGAAATATGCTACTTACTATTGATTGCTCTTGCAGCTAATTGTCTACAGAAGTTCTACCTAATGAGGAATTCTTGGGAATTCTTATCGTACAGTGTATATTCACCACTACCAGAGTCTTTCATTATAGTGCTATCACTACAATTGCCACTGATACCAACACTACTACTACCCCTAACACTACCACAGTGACTATCATACATGTAGTCACTAACACCATCACTGCCGCTACGATCACCAACTCTACGTGTGTATTTGAATCTGGGCCCACTGACACAAACACTAGATTCCTACTACTACCACCACTATAAATGACTTGCATGTGCACTGATACAACATTTGTAACACTACCACTAACATGATGGTTAGACCTACATGTAGCTACTACTGTCTCTAGCAGTATCACTTCCATTTAAGGTTAATTACTGTGGTGGTTTTGTCAATAGTGGGAGGTTTTGGTAATGGTGACATAATTTATTAAAATATGATACCCCTAGGACAAACCTGCATGTAACACCATCAAAACTACAGTAACTGCAGCCATCACTACAACTGCCAATAAGCCATTTTGGCTGCCACTTATGTGCTGGTTCGAAAGTGTCAAAACTGTATGACTAACACTTTAAGGTTACCACTACCACAAACACTACAGTGTACTAAATCGTTACTAACCTGTAATGTTACATTACTTTAATCTGCACGACTACTGATCAAAGATATTTTGTCATTTGTTTTGTTTCAATTTTGTAGGAAGGGATAATCTCTCTTTGGTCTTTAAACATGAAACCAATAAGAACAGTTCAGGTGAGGAAGCATTATGAAAGGTTACTAATTTTTCCTTTTTTTTTCAACCAAATTAGAGCTGATTATTTTAGATATTTTTTTCAAAAAGTGAAAATGGAATATTAAAACATGCATGAGATGTTTATAGAAAAAGAGATTTTTAAATAAAAGTCAATAAACCATCAAGGTGTTATAATCCCCAGAAGGCATGAACTCATCTGCGACATTTTCGCAGCCAATGGCTTAATCAAGAGATTCTTTATCAAAGATTTCATGTCCGTCATTAGATTGCCTCCTTGTAATCATGCTTTGGCAATTGCTCTTCAGTTCCTATTTGTTTTGTTGGACATCACCTTCCTTCTTTGTTTGCTTCTAAATTGTGACTATAACACTTGTCTATCACTTTCCTACAAAGCTCTATTTTGATACTGGGAATACTAGGTGTTCAGTTATTTCATTTGCTGGTGGCTTTTTCGTAGACATATCCTTCTGGGAAGGTGTGACCTGTTCATATATCTTTAGAAGGTGAAAACTCGCACTCATTTTTTGAGAGAATCCCTCTTCTTTAAACAAATTAACAGGGTATTTAGAATCAGTGGTTTTCCATGAAATTTGGCCACCTGGCACATTTGCTGTTTGATAATGGACAAAATAGTATCACCAAATTAATTCATTAATATTATTTTAAATACTTTTCTTGTGGCAGCCCCTAACACAACATGTTATGCGAATGTTTTGATAGTGGAACTATCTACTGTATAAAAAAAACAATAGAAATAAAAGAGGGGGGGGGGGGGGGGTACTTGACCCATGTTTGGGTACAGGGGTCAGCTGCCGAGGGTTTGAAATCCTGACCCTGTTTAGGACAAAAATACGCTAAAAACCCTACCCTGTGTAGGACAACAACCTCCATTTTAAGACCCTGTTTAGGACAAGCGACAAAATGCACACTCTCTGGTTTTACAAGAATTTACACTGTTTATTATTTAGTCATTCAAATTGGAGAAATCATGCTCGATGCGTCTAAAACCAAGTTGTTTCGTCTCTACACTTAAACTTAACAAAAAGCCGTCAAAAAATTAGTTAGCGTAGCAAAATGTCATCATTGCATCTATAGAAAGCTGATATTTTAATAGCAAATCAAAGAGGAATGATTTCTTCAATTCTTGTATAATGAATAAGTGGAACTTTTTTTGAGGTTAATTTTATTTTGATTAAAGCACTAATATAACTTTTACAGAGAAAAATATCCCTAAACAATATATATGCCAGCGGGATCCCTCATGTCTGCGTGACACAGCGACATCTTTCTTTCATTGCGTAATCAAGACAAAGAAACTAGACCTACGTACCATATGTGGGTTTACTCAGTTGATATCACGCAAATCAGGAAAAAAATGCGTCGCTTTTCTGTCGCTCGATCGCATGCTCTTTCAACTTCTCCCAGGCTCCGGGTCGCAGGCTAAGAAAAGAAAGAGACTACTCACAATCTGGGTTAAAGTCTCTGGGCTCGTAATACCATACCCTGTTTAGGACAGAGGCAAGTCGAATTGCACACCCTGTTTAGGACGGCGAGGCTAAAAAACCATACCCTATCCAGCGGCACGTCCCCGTATAGCCCAAATAAGGGAGTACCCCCCCGGGACTTTTAGAGATAGATGCTTTCTGATTAACACTGCACAGTTATTTTGCTTCAATGACTGCATTTGATACCCAATTCATAGTAGGAATTTCAGGCTAGTTTTGCTTTAATTTACACGTACATGTCCTAAGGGCACAAATATATTTTCATTTAGTTAAATCTACTAGCATTCAATTACGAATGCCATTCTCTGATTTGCTACACTCAACTTGCTATCTATTCTGTGATAGATAGTGAGTCTGCGTAGCAGTGTGCCCTTGTTAATAAAATGAGACCACTTTTTGGTGTTTTTGGAGTGTCTGTGAAGAGGATCCAGATAAAGTTTTGAACAACCTAGTAGATTTGTACCTAAAGAATTTGATTATTTGCTCTGGATGTCTATGATTGATAGCTGATGAGGGCGAAGCCCAAGTCAACTATCATGTGATAGAAATCTTGAGCTCATAATCTAATTGTCTAGTAGAAGTGTATCACGAGCAAGCTTCATCACCTCTGTCAGTATCTAAGTCCTATGAGGGGTACACATTATTTTAAAAGACTCTAGGCTTGCACTTAAATCAAACTTAATAAAACAGTACTGTTACAATCTTAAATGTGTGTTGTTCTAAAGGTCCAAACAGATCAAGAGGAAGTTAAACAAAGGGATCTCTGGGTGACAGACTTTGTACCGATGCAAAATATCTACAAACTGGCACTTGCTCTCACTAGTAAAGAAATAGGTAAGGTAGATGTACATGTGGTACAGCTGTACATGATCATTTTTCTGGCTACATTTTAATAATTAACTCATTCAAACCTTCATATTTCTTTTAAAATTTTGCCAATCAAGTTCCCCATTATTTGAGCCATCAATGAAGTTTTTAAAATCTTTGTTTGATAGACTGAAATGGGTACAGTTTGGCATAGGTTGCACATGGATGTAATTACCCTGCATTTTACACCCACTTTTAGTGTTACTTGCATAGGCGTCATCTGTTGACCATCTTTGGACATGCTATGTCAATGGCTGAAAGACTGTCTAATTGTGAAACTGGCAATTTTTCCAGTTATTAGTGGAATAGGTTTTTTTTTGACAAATACTGTACAGTATAAATGATAATTACTGATCTCAAATGGCTGAAGATTATGGACTTTGCATGTTTTCCAATTCACGGGATGATTCAAACAAGTTAAGTATAAGTTGATTGGCTCAGTGGTGACTTCTGGTAGTAATGGGTCGCTACCAAAACATGGAACATTCAAAACAGTCTATTTATCTACAGTGTGGAGCTCACTATGTTTTCTTGATACTCTTTAAGCCTTAGGTTGATATCAAATAAATCCATCTTTCACGACTAAGAGTCTAGTTCGACCCTAAAAAAGTCAGTTCTTGCTTACATTTTTTATGTAGCGGGCCAGGTTGTACAACATGTCAAGAGATAGCTTACGCAAAACTGGAATAAAAGCGGATGTAAATTGATGATTGAATTTTAGTGAAGGTGGACTGGCCAAGTTTTTAGGGGACCGGAACTGTAGTCCAAGGGAGGGGGAGCTAAGGTACTCTGTAAATCTTTGAAAATGCCGGTCCTGCAACACTAAAAACCCTTACTCTATAATATTATTATACTAGACCATGATCGGCTTGATGTCGCACTGTTCTAGACTCAAGGTATCCAAAACCCCTACATGTACTCTATCCCAGAGTAGCTGTTTTCCATTCAGAACCTTTGTCACTATCATAATGAAACACACACTAAACCAGTATGTTATGAAGTCACTTTTGAGTTTCAATTTCTATTACAGAACCCAGGTAAAAGGCCCTGTTTACACCAATATAAATTATTTAGACACTGGCCACTTTTCTGGTAAATTATACCACCATTCTAGATCTAAATTGTCTGATTTGTCCCTATTTCTATCTCAGCTAGAGTAAACTGCCTGAAAACCCTACCTTTCACAGTGGCACATACTCATAGAGCTTAAAAGTGGGACTACCCCTCTCTCCCTCCACACTGTAATCCAGACGCAGTCCTGGGCTCAAATGTTCCTCCAGCTGACACACTAGAATCGTGTTCAGTAGTTCCAAATTCAACTCCTGTGGGCTTAGTGAATAGGTTACTGGTTAGCCTCTATCTAGTTAGATTCTTTTAACAGGTTTTCTGTTCTATTAACAATTATGTTTACTTGTTCAGTTTTGATTTTCTTTTCAGCTATATATGACTTAAGTTCCAAGTCAGAGTTTAACTGCCAGTTTAGGATACAAGGTCTTCAACACACCCCTCTATGTATGGATTACTGGTATGTCCAGTACTTTAATTATACAGCAACATATAAAAACTGCTCTGACTGACAATCGCTATACATGTATATTATTGTTAGTTACTAATTGATCATGTATGTATGCATTTATTTATTTTTTATTTTACTTTTCTCGGCATATTAGCATGTATTTGCTAGGGGCCTAATCAGCCTCATCAACCCGAGTTGAAATAAAGTTACTTACTTACTTACCTACTTACTTACTTACTTACTAATACTTACTTACTTACTTACTTATTAAAGAAACAAGGATTTTAAAGTTTTCTACTTTTAATTCACACTTAACATGTACCATGAAAAATTTTCTCAATCTTCGCTGGATTTAAAGAGGCTTGTATTCACAAGGCTTTCTTCATTTCAGTAGCAAGTGCTGTCATTCCACTCCTGACGAAGAATTTGTAAAAATATTTGGCCGCTCTCCACTTTTTCTTGGCTCTCTGGCCCTTTGTCTTGGCAGATGTGGCCATCTCTTCATCATTGTATGTTGCAAACAAGTTTGGGTACCACAAAAATGAATTTTTTTCAACATCACCTTAAACTAATAATCATCCAGGGTAGAAAACAGCAAGTTTCGAAACCAATAGCTTCACAGTATCATTGGTGTAATCAGGGCAGGTTGATCGAAAAACAGCAAACCGATACCAATAAGAGCTCTCCATTATTTTTTAGCAACTGTCTACCACCTTGCTCATTGCAGAGCTCAACCCAATGCGAAAAGATAGCACCCATACTTGATTTGTTTTTTCTTTGGTGTAAAGAAGGATAATAAGTGGATT
This sequence comes from Platygyra sinensis, assembly GCA_019787425.1. Taxonomy (NCBI): domain Eukaryota; kingdom Metazoa; phylum Cnidaria; class Anthozoa; order Scleractinia; family Merulinidae; genus Platygyra; species Platygyra sinensis. The sequence continues at coordinate 15,996 of JAHPZR010014848.1, read as the reverse complement.
TACTTTGAGCCTTTCTACATGTAAACAACACTTTTGAACCACAAGTATCTACATGTACTTGTCCTTAACTTAAATTTATCTTCACTTGGTCAAGTAAGTAAAAAATGCTACAAATGGGTAAATATATCATCTTCAAAATGCTCTCTTTAAGGAATTCTTAAAAAACGCTATAACGTTACTTGACTTTAATATATTAGCCACACGTAGTAAACAACATTATTTCAGTCCTTGCTTTCAGTTATGGACTAAAAATACATGCAAGTTTCTTATTCCTCTTGGTCAGTCATTCTACTTTCATTCTTCCACCAGTAGGCTCTTCTTTATATGGATAGTACATCTTATCCTAACAAAGGAGAAAGATAGTGGAGTTAGCAACTCTGAAAGTGGTTTAAACAAATTGACGGGGCTGGCCAACAATGGAAAGCAGATATATCAGCCAATTGCCCGGTGAGGGATATGGGCAGGTTCTGTCCCAATGTCCAACACCTTAGCCATTTGTATACCATTTGCAGAAAAGGTGCCCTTTTCACATTACACTCTATCCCTTTTCTTTAATCACCCTTGGAGTGAAGTTAATGAACAATAATATCAGAACATCAAATATTACCAGGATACATCCACAGGGTGCAACAAGGTTTCCCTTTTGGGTGGACCCCCCCCCCCCCCCCTGTATAAGTCATTATAGGGAGTATCCCCCCGGGCCTTAATCGTTAGAGTATGGGACTCTGTATTCTTCAGGCAGTATGTCTATTCTGAGAGCCCTGGGTTCGTAAATTTTGCAGTTGCCTAGAGGGTTCTTTTGTGTATATTTTTTTGCTCGCCAAATAGGCAAGTGAAGTTTTCTGGGAAAATTTTCCGTGATATTCAGTTTCAGTAACTTCAGCACTAAATACATGACAGACATTTTACAAAGAATGTTGACATTAAAAAAACATTTTGATGTCATCTTGATATCAGTTTCAAGTTAGAATTATAATATTGGTAAGTTTGTTTAAACATTCACAGGCAAGGTGTGAATGGTTTCATGCGCGAGTTAAATAATAATCAGACTTTGCAGCTTCTAATTTCAAAGAGGGGGACACTAGGGGTTCTGAACATCGGAATACCGTAAAAATTCGGCAAATAACGCTATACCGCAAAAAAAACTTTAAAAAATGTCATACTGATACCGCTACCCTGTATGTTTTAAAGATTAGAGCAAATCTCAGTGTTTAAAAGCATAGTTTGTCTTCATCTTCTTCTATCATATCTGTTCTCTCTATTGATCTCTATTGTGTTTTACTGCGCCGGTATTTGGAACTACACCAGCAAAAGAAAAGAATAAACGCTCTTGAAAGCATTGCGGAGTTCAAGTCGCCATCAAACAATAATGCTCCTTGTGAGTTTTTCTGACACAAGCTAAAGTTTGCAAGTTGTTACAATCAAGAAATACAGCCATCAGATTCGAAGCTTGGTCAAAATAAAGAAACTGTGAAAACAGCTCTGAGTTAAAACAAATAACAACTGAACTGTTTGTTTTGCTGAACAATTAAGAATATGTTAATGAACGTTAGGTCAGGTAATTTCCGATTTAGACAAAACCAGTAACATCCATTGGCGTGATGGCTACTAGTTAACAATAACTAACTTACCCTTTTACGGTTGCGACACAAAAAAAAATCACAGTTTACCGTTACCATGAGAGCTAAGTTTCATTAGGAATGTCAATCGGAAGCTGGAAAAGGCTCGGGAAACATTGGAAGACAAGGAGAATAATTTTAAATACAGTCCAAAATGCTGAAAAACCGCATTCCGCAGGGTCGCGGAGAATACCGCGATATCGCTTTTCGAGGTTAAAATCACCGAAATACCGCAAGAAAAATTGTTCAATACCGCAATACCGCAAACCCCAATGTTTCCCTCTGCATACATAAGGAAATGTCAAACAAACAAAGCCTTAACACGAATAAAGGGACTAGAGTCTAATTGGGTGTTGATGTCTAGTTTTCTTTTACAAACACGTGACGTTTCTTGCGCTGCTGCACATTTTCATTGCGAATTTACTTGCAAAAGACCTTTTGCACTCTTCTGAGTCATTTTTTTGCGGATATTATATCCTAATGGTTTGGTATAATATACTAAAAAAATTGCAAAAAAATGCATTCCCCTCAACGTCGGTGGCAAGTGGTGAAATAACAGAACTTACACAATAACGACGGAGACCCGAGGACAACGCATAGTAAACAATGAATTTACATTTTACATTCGCATTTTGCAATTGTCTAGTTCTGTTCATTGCATCTACACGTATATTGGTCTCAGAACTTGCTCAAGCTAAATATACAGCGCCAGCGTTTAATTGCAAATGAAAATAAGAGAAATTAGCCGCCGTTGTTCGCTGTTGTTCTCCAAAATACACAGAACTTGTAGTTTTACGTTGTTGTTTTGCACAGGACCTCAATGAAACGTACAACGCACGTGCACAGGCATCGGTCTACTCATTAAGCGTTTTGTTTGGTGGCGTTCTCGTTGCTGTTGCCGTCGAGTTTTACTTAAGCTCTAACGATTGCCTCGAAACGGCGGCTCAGTAAAAGTCCACCACTAGCGGCCTCCAATACACTTTGAGTTAAACAGCAAAAAAGCTTACCCCTGCAACATCCTCAATTCAAAGTCAGCTCAGTTCGCTGCATTGGAGGAAGGTAGTACGAACACATCAGCTTCGCCCTTCCGCGTCATACTTTCCTCTGTACGACGAAGTCTTGTTAATCGACGATAGAGGAAGAAAAAATATACACCTTCGCAAAAGAACAAACCTGTAGATACAAAACCACAGATCGCAGAAGCTTCCAGCTCCTTAACTGAGTAGTAGCCACCGTATTCCTTCCATTTGGCAAAGACTATAGCAGAACCGATGAGCAAGGCTAGGGAGGCCAGAAAACATCCTCCCATACCAAGGATTGGATGCCTGAGCACTTCTGGGAGCTTCTCGAACACGTGAGTCATGCGGAGGATGATGTGTAAGACCACAAAGATGAACACTGCAGTCGCCACGAAGATCAAGTACTCGAATTCTTTCATGCTGCTGGCAGGAAAACTCGCCAAAATAACGAACGTTAGGAAGGTCACAATTGCCTCTATAAGCTTAACCCATCCCTCTTTTGTAGCCACGATCCACAGAACATCGCAGCAAGGGCCACTCCACTCACGTGTTTGCTGTCCTGGATTCTCTTCTCCATCATTACCAGCCATGTTTACTGAAGACGCTAAATGCACAAGGCGAGGACGGGCGGGGCCTTGAAACTACTTTCGTTTCCAGCTGACTTCCGGGAGTGCAGGCCTACAAGTAGGTGAGAGTTTCACTGTGACTTTGACGCGCCAGTTTATTGCTTTCATCACTTTCGTGTTGAATTTCTTTGCCTTTCATAGGTCAGTAAGCAACAAATATAAAATTGGTTAGAGAAATTTTGTTGTATTTTGAAAATTGGAGTGCAAACATTTCACATTCCTTGGTGGCTTCGGGGAGCAATGGCGTCATGGTGAAATAGTACAAACTCAAAGTTCAGCTACGGATAACAGAACGGGCTGAAATTCTTGACATTCAGCAGGTGCAAACCATAAGCCGTTATCTTAATCAAATGGTAAACTCACAGCTCTGATCACCTTCACCTATCTGTGTCGTGACTGGGTGTGACGTAAGCCTTCTACAGAACGCCTTCAGTCTGTCTGCTGCACCACTTTGTACTTCTGCCCATGATTTCCAGCCCGCGCCGTTCCTTTCTTTCTCTCCTGTACGCCTCGAGGTGGCCTTTAGTCGTTCTCTCCTTCTTCTATCTTCGGGTGCCCTCCCATCCTCTACTGGTCATTTCTATCCCGGCGTTTACAGTGTTCCCACTTCTTTACAGTGTTTCAGTGTACGCTACAGTTTCCAATCTTCATGATGTTTCTTGGGTGCACTGGTGGACTATTTGGTTCAAAGGCGTCCTCTCGGATATGGTGTTCATGCGTCATGGTCTCCCCGTTAAAAAGAGTGATAGCCATATTGCTCTCAAGACTCTAATTAATTAACTCTGTTTGTGACCTCTATAATAATTTGTTCTTTTACAGCAGAGCCCTCAGTCCAACCTCGAAACAAGGGGGGCAAAAACGAACTTTTTTGTGTTTTGTTCAATTTACCACAGTACTGTATAAATTAAAATTTGTACTTTGACAAACCCAGGAACTTAACATGTAAAATGTAGCAAGACTCTCCAAAGTATACGGCTATAACACAAAATTAAAATTGCAAAAGATACTAGCGACGGAGGAAGATTTTTGACGGATTGCAAATTAAAGGCCCGTTTGCACAGGCGATTTTTGCGGCGATTTTTGTGGCGATTCCAAATCGCCCGTGTAAACTAGCGGCGATTTCATGGCGATTTTGTGGCGATTTTACGACCTTTTTTCAGCGGCTAGCACGTAGGACATGCGATGTTAACACTAAGCACGACAGCACCATGTCTCCAATTGTGCAACATTGTTGCAAATAAAAATGTAACATGGAAATGGACGTAGAGACGACTCAAATAGCTGCGGCGTGCTTAGGCGTGCAAACGAAGCGATTTCTTTGAGATTTTCACTCGAGGTAATTATATGTTAGAAGATTCATTTAAGACCAGAATGCCATTTAGTCAAGTCTTGTGGACATAGTTTGCGATAACATTTAAAAGAACTTTGCTATTGTTGCATTTTGACACCTTGAAATTTCACTCGTAATTTTCTCGAAAACGCTCTTATAGATTTTTTTACAATTTTGCCATCGTTGAGGCAGCTGTGTCAAGTCCGAGATCCCGACGTCGTATTTCCGAAATAATAGAGAGTTTAAGCATGACGTTTACGGCAGACGGCGAACGGCAAAGGTCACCTCCGCTTTTCTATTCTTTTCTTGTAATCCTTAAATAAATCATACAAAAATAGAAAAGTGTCTCTTACTATTTGCTACAAATACAAATATTTTGATGCTATTGTACAGAGAGCTGAAGACATACGGCAAAAGTTTCATTTTTGCCGTTTGCCGTAAACGTCATGCTTAACCTCTCTTATGTCTGGTGGCAAGTTATTCGGTCATATGTAAAATGGGGCATGGCGTCATTTCGTTGCTATTGTAACTCAGATCTTGGTAAAATGTACCCCATTTGAAACTTTCATCTTTCTCTAGCACACTACTAACGTCTGATTTTCTGTTGGATTGATAATGGTGGTGCTCTAGTCGCTCACAGTTGAACGGCATCGTGACTCAAAAATCCGATCGAGCCACCTTAAGAACACTGGATCCCTTTTCTTTAATTACCCCTGGAGTGAAGTTAATGAACAATAATATGAGAACATCAAATATTACCAGGATACATCCCTTTTGGGTGGACCCCCCCCCCCCCCCCTGTATAAGTCATTATAGGGAGTATGCCCCCGGGCCTTAATCGTTAAGGGCCGTTTACACATGCGATTTTTGTCGCGGCAACTCGATGCAATTTTTGTCACGCTAAAGTTGCAACTTCAAAATCGCACGTGTAAACCAGGTGCAATTTTCAGTGCGATTTGTCGCCGCGATATCGCAGGAGTTTCGAACATGTTTGAAACTTGAAGCGCGACAAACATTGCATCGAGTTGCCGCGACAAAAATCGCACGTGTAAACGGCCTTTAGTGTATGGGACTCTGTATTCTTCAGGCAGTATGTCTATTCTGATAGCCCTGGGTTAGTAAATTTTGCAGTTGCCTAGAGGATTCTTCTTTGTTTTGTTTCTTGCTCGCCAAATAGGCAAGTGAAGTTTTCTGGGAAGATTCTCCGTGATACTCAGGCCCCGTTTACACGGGTCCGGACAAATTTTTGCACTGACGAATTTTGTTCCTGGACCGCCTGTTTACATGGATCCGTGCAAATTCTGTTGCAGTGGTGTTTACACGGATCCGTGCAAAGTTTAGACCAGTCGCGGTATTTGATTCCAGGCCATAACCGCGCTATCTGAGCAAAAGTTGCACGGTTCGGGTGTTTACACGAGTCCGTACAAATACGGAACCGTGCCGGTCAAAAAGTTGACCTGCTTTTTTCAGGTCCCAAACTTGCACACTTAGCCGTTCAAAAATTCTTCCAGTTCCGCCGGTTCCGTGTAAACGCAAGGTGGAACCGTGCAAGTTTTTGTCCGTGCAAAGATTTGTCCGGACCCGTGTTTCAGTAACTTCAGCACTAAACACATGACAGAGATTTTACAAAGAATGTTGACATTAAAAAAACATGTTGATGTCATCTTGATATCAGTATCAAGTTAGAATTATAATATTGGTAAGTTTGTTTAAACATTCACAGGCAAGGTGTGAATGGTTTCATGCACGAGTTAAATAATAGTTAGACTTTGCAGCTTCTAAGTTATTACAAAGAGGGGGACATTGGGGGTACTGAACATCGAAATACTGTAAAAATTCGGGAAATAACGCAATACCGCAAAAAAATCGCTAAATACCTCAAGACTTCAATACCGAGTGGAAACTCGATGTCATACTGATACCACTACCCTGTATGTTTTAAAGTTTAGAGCAAATCTGTTCAAAAGCAAAGTTTGTCTTCATCTGCTTCTATCATATCTGTTCTCTCTATTTATCTCTATTGTGTTTTACTGCGCCGGTATTTTAAGAGTTGAGCTGGAACTACACGAGCAAAAGAAAAGAATAAACGCTCTTGAAAGCATTGCGGAGTTCAAGTCGCTATCAAACAATGCAGACGTGAAGATAATCAAGAATGCTCCTTGTAAGTTTTTCTGACACAAGCTAAAGTTTGCAAGTTGTTGCAATCAAGAAATACAGCCATCAGATTCGAAGCTTGGAAACTTTGAAAATAGCTCTGAGTTAAAACAACTAACAACTGAACTGTTTGTTCTGCTGAACAATTAAGAATATGTTAATGAACGTTAGGTCAGGTAATTTCCGATTTAGACAAAATAAATAACATCCATTGGTGTGATGGCTACTAGTTAACAATAACTAACTTACCCTTGTACGATTGCGACACAAAAAACACAGTTTACCGTTACCATGAGAGCTAAGTTTCATTAGGAATGTCAATCGGATGCTGGAATAGGCTCGGAAAACATTGGAAAACAAGGAGCTGGAGAATACTTTTAAATACAGTCCAAAATGCTGAAAAAACCGCGATATCGCATTTCGAGATTAAAATCACCGAAATACCGCAAGAAAAATTGTTCAATACCGCAATACCGCAAACCCCAATGTTTCCCTCTGCATACATAAGGAAATGTTAAACAAACAAAGCCTTAACACGAATAATGAGAATAGAATCTAATTGGGTGTTTATGTCTAGTTTTCTTTTACAAACACGTGACGTTTCTTGTGCTGCTGCACATTAAAATTTTCCATGCGAATTTGCTTGCAAAAGACCTTTTGCACTCTTTTGAGTCATTTTTTGCGGATATTATATCCTAATGGTTTGGTATAATATACTAAAAAATTGCAAAAAATGCTTTTCCCTCAACGTCGGTGGCAAGTGGTGAAATAACAGAACTTACACAATGACAACGGAGACCCGAGGACAATGCATAGTAAACAATGAATTTACATTTACATTCGAATTTTGCAGTTGTCTATATCTGTTCATTGCATCTACACGTATATTGGTCTCAGAACTTGCTCAAGCTAAATAAATAGTGCCAGGATTTAATTGCAAATGAAAATAAGAGAAATTAGCCGCCGTTGTTCGCTTTCTCCAAAATACACAGAACGTATAGTTTTACGTTGTTGTTTTGCACGGGACCACAATGAAACGTACAAAGAATTATAACGCACGTTCGCAGGCATCGGGAGATACTCATTAAACCTTTCGTTTGGTGGCGTTCTCGTTGTTGTTGTCGTCGAAGTTTAATTAAGCTCTAATGATTACGTCCAAACGGCGGCTCGTTAAAAATCCACCGCTAGCGGCCTCTACTTCAGGGGATACATTTTCAGTTAAACACGGAAAAAGCTTACCCTTGCAACGTCCTCAATTCAAAGCCAGCTTAGTTCGCTGGATTTAAAGGTAGTACGAACACATCAGCTTCGCCCTTCTCCGTCATGCTTTCCTCTGTGCGAGGAATACTTGATAATCGACGATAGGAGAAGAAAAAATATACACCTTCACAAAAGAACAAAACTGCAGATATAAAACCACAGACCCCAGAAGCTTCCAACGTTTCAATGTGGTATTATTTCCCTTTTGCAAAGACTATAGCAGAACCGATGAGCAAGGCTAGGGAGGCCAGAAAACACCCTCCCATACCAAGGATTGGATGCCTGAGTACTGCTGGGAGCTTTTCGAACACGTGAGTCACGCGGAGGATGATGTGTAAGACCACAAAGATGAACGCTGCAGTTGCCACGAGGATCAAGAACTCAAATTGAGCAATGTTCCTGCCAGGAAAAGTCGACAAAATAACGAACGTCAGGAATGTCACAATTGCCTCGATAAGCTTAATCCATCCCTCTTTTGTAGCCACGATCCACTGAACATCACAGCAAGGACCACTCCACTCACGTGTTTGTTGTCCTGGATTGTCTTCTCCATCATTATCGGCCATGTTTACTGAAGCTAAATGCACATGGCGAGGACGGGCGGGGCCTTGAAACTACTTTCGTTTTCCTCGCACTTCCAGGAGTACAGGCCCAGGTCAACGTTTCACTGTGACTTTGACTCTCCAGTTTATTTCTTTCATCGCTTTCATTTTGAACTTTTTTACCTTTTACAGGTCAGCAAGCAACAAATATGAAACTAGATTGGAGAAATTTTGTTTTATGTAGAAAGTTTGAGCGCAAACGTTTCACATTCCCTGGTAGCTTCGGCGAGCAATGGCGTTATGTTGAAATAGTGCAAACTTAAAGATTGGCTACGGATAACAGAACGAGTTGAAATTCTTGAAATTCACCAGGTGCAAACAATAAGATTTTCCAAAAGTGTTCCATTAATCAAATGACAAACTCACAGCTCTGATCACCTTCACCTATCTGTTTCGTGACTGGGTGTCACGTAAGTCCTCGACAGAACGCCTCCAGTCTGTCTGCTACACCACTTTTTGCTTCTGTGCATGATTTCCAGCCCGCGCCGTTCCTTTCTTTCTCTTCTGTATGCCTCTAGGTGGCCTTTGGTCGTCCTCTATTTCTTCTATCTTCGGATGCCCTCCCAGCCTCTAATGGTCATTTCTCTCCCGGCGTGTACAATGTTTCCACTTCTTTACGGTGTTTGTACGTTCCAGTTTCTAATCTTCATTAAGCTAGGCACACACTAGGGGACTAGTCGCGTCGCGTGGACTTATCCCTTAGTGTGTACACACTAGAAAATTGATCAATTTGTGGGACTATTCGTCCCTGTCACTATTCCCAGAAATCAAACCAGCTTAATTTGTGGGATGCAAAGTACGAGTACACACCAGGGGACCGGTCCCCCAAGCAAGTCCTAGCGACAAGTCCCTACGACTAGTCCCCTAGTGTGTGTTGACCTTTGTGTTTCTTGGGTGCACTAGTGAACTATTTGGTTCAAGGGCGTCCTCTCAGCATTGGCCTTCATGTGTCATAAAGAGAGTGGTAGCCATATTGCCCTCAAGACTCTAATTAATTACCTCTGTTTGTGGCTTCTGTATAAATAATTTGTTCTTTTACAGGAGAGCGCTCAGTCCAACCTCTGAACTAGGGGGCCGAAACGAACTTTTGTTGGATAATAAAATTGTGTTTTGTACAATTTACAACAGTACTGTATAAATTAAAATCTGTACTTTGACAAACCCAGGAACTTTACATGTAAAATGTAGCAAGACTCTTCAAAGTATACGGCAATAACACAAACGAAAATTGCAAAAGATATTCGCGACGAAGGAAGATTTTTGACGGATTGCAAATTAGGTGAATGGTAGACTTGATAATTTAGACAGTTTTCTTGAAATGCGCCGTGTGACTCACAGTAGCTCCTGTAAGTATTGACAGTTTTTGCTGAGAAAGAAGCTAATTATACTTGGTATGAATCGCTTTCGGGCAATTTCTATACGTGATAGTTGCGCGGCCCTTAATTGTCGATAGGAATCTCGAGCTAACAATCTAACTGTTAAATATTTTGTCTTTTTTCGTTAGGAGCAACCCGAATAAACTGAACGAAGCAATTCTTGTGTTTGGAGATTGCCATGGCCAGGTGAACGCTCTGCTGTTTTCAGCAGCAACAATGGCCTTGTTTGATCGACCATCTCAGCCTGCTGGAAGCAAACAAGGTGAAAAAAATATCCTCTTGTATATGATTGTAAGCGGTCTTACCTTTCTTCAGAGAACCAAGGAAAAGCAAAATTAGTCAGACATGATGTACCTACAAGTACTGAATGTTTTGTTCCTTATCACTACAACTGCCAGTCATTGAAAATTAAGAGCCACTGCCTCTAAATATGGAGAATTCGAATTTTCTTTCATTGCGTCAATAAGTCTCTTTTAGCGAACTATATATACATAAATGTACTTCAAAAGTTCCAGCGAGTTCACATTTTTGTGAAATTTAGGAAAGTTCGAAATACCTCTCAGTCAACAAACATGGCCGATGGAATTAATGCAAAAATGCGCACTTTTAACCGGCCAGTACAAGAAGGAAACTAGCTGTGATTTCATATTCACATCGTTTGTTATTTATTCTTTGATCACCAGTTAGGCAATAGCCGTTTAAATGTGTTTGATACTTGGTTATGTTTCCTCCGGAGTATAATTTTGACAGGTAAGCAAAACGACTGTGTACAAGCTGAAAAAGTCCCACCCAACCCCATCACTTTTCTATGGTCCGTCCCTTATGGACCTCGACTCCGTCTCGGTGCATAAACACGCAAATAAGAACTGGGCCAATATCCAGCTATCTTGAATGGACCATATATATACATCTAACTTCGTTTGTCTTTTCTTTACTTGAGCAGATGTATGTTTAAACGTCAATATCCAAGATGTTAACAAGGGTAACTACAAGAATGCAAGATTTGTGAAGCACCAAGGACACACTGAATGGGCAAGACAAGGTGAGTGAACACTGAGATGAACAAAATTATTGTACGGTACAAGGTGTTAAGAGTGGAGTCCAAAAGAATAACGAGAAACGAAAACCTGTTCACCATCTCTTAAGTTATTCATCATATGAACACCAAAGGGTTAGAGGAGGTTTGTAGAGGCAACTTCAGGCCCTAGACCTTAACTGGAAGCAAGCCTCGCAGCTTGCAAAGGACCAACAGGACTGTAATTAAGAAACTGGTCAATTCCCAATGCGAGACTTGGCGTCCAGAACAAAGAGTGATTTTCAATTGTGTCGTTTAACCAAAACCAAAGTTATCACTACAGCCAATCACAAAGGGTACAGACAATACAGTGAACCAATCAAAACTCGAAGCAATACATGAAGCTGACGCAAAGCGCGGGAAAACGCGTGCGAGCGAGTCACGATTGGTTTTGGTTTCACTTCTGATTTGATGAAAAAGTGGCGCGAGTTTTTAAGCCAGTCATGTAGCGAAGTGACGTTCTCCTTCTGCAGAGGCTCAAAGGGTTTCTTTCGAGTGGGGAGAATCTGCTGAGCAATGTGAATGCAGGCACAGGGTTACCGGCGACGGCGAAAAGCGCGGGAGCCTCTGCCAGATATCACACCGAAGATGGCCGTCATCCAGGGGAGGCAATTTTCTGTGCATTACTCGCTGGGGTAGCTTGCGCACCTTGTGTCAGTTAAAATGGTGTGCAATATTCTGAGGTTCACTGATGTCGAAGGTTTGGCTCAGTAAAACATACTTCAATGCATGGAAATCGGGAAACGTCTGTTGCACTCATGAAAACTGTTTTTCTAAGCGTGTTTGTTTAGCTCCAAGGGGTTGAGCCATCACTATCGACATTCTCGATCGAGATCGTGTTTGTCAGGTGATGAAGAAATGAAGAGAGGAAAAAATGCCCACAGGAAACTCATGGCTGCTGAATTTCTGAACAACATCGCAATTCCGTCGCAAAAAAGACAACAACCATTAAGTTATTTTAACGTTGTCTGCTCGGCGAACTGAACAATTTTCTTCATGAAATCATGGGGAAATTGATAGAAGCTTTAGTCTTTTAGCTAATTTACGATTGCAATTAATAGGACAAAGGCGAAATAGAAGATATATAGATCGCGGGATTGTTTTATTTAAATTCATATTTACCATGAAGATACAGCTCTTGAAGAGAACAGTGAAGCTCCGAATCGTCCGCCATATTATTTTTCTTCCAAGAGAAAAAGACCACATGCAAGACCACCCCTCCCCACGGGTTTCAGGGGGGCCTTCAAAGTAAAAGAAAGTAGCTTTGTTTCTTAGAAAAGATTAAATTAGGCCTCAAAACAACAAACGCAAACTGTGGCCACATAATTTAGCCAAAGCCGAGAATTCTATCGATGCACGAGAAAACGACTAGGATGCACGAGAAATTGACATACATCTCGCAGAGGTTCTCCTCCTGATCGACCCTTTTGACTTGCGTCTCCAGCAGATTTATATAACGAGCGTTTGAACCTCTGTGGAGGAGAGAGGCGAAGGAGATGTAAAACCGCTTTATTAAGTCTGTATGTGCATTGCAATTAGTAAACTATTATAATTATTTTCTTGTCTTTACAGTCATGTACTCAGCCCATTTAGACTGCTTCATCTCATGCGCCACCAACTACAAGGACTCCTTGGTGCTAGGCTGGATAGAGAAATCCAAAATGAACATGAGAACGTAAGAACCTTTGTATTTTATTTTTATTTTATTTATTTCATGAGCAAGAACGGAACAAAAAAGATTGCCGGCTTAGATCTCCAACACATTACTTTATTGTCTCGTGTTGTTTGATGTCTGTCTGCCTGCGGACCTGCTTGTCTGTCTGACTGTCTGCATGCATAGCTGTCTGTCTATCTGTCTGCCTGTCTGTCTGTCTGTCTGCGTGCCTGTCTGTCTGCGTGCCTGTCTGTCTGTCTGCCTGCCTACCTGTCTGTCTGGCTATCTGTCTGTCTGTTTGTCTGTCTGCCTGTCTGTCTGCTTTTCTGTCTGTCTGCCTGCCTACCTGTCTGTCTGGCTATCTGTCTGTCTGCCTGCCTACCTGTCTGTCTGACTATCTGTCTGTCTGCCTGCCTACCTGTCTGCCTGCCTACCTGTCTGTCTGGCTATCTGTCTGTCTGTTTTTCTGTCTGTCTGTCTGCGTGCCTGTCTGCCTCTGTCTGTCTGCCTGCCTACCTGTCTGTCTGGCTATCTGTCTGTCTGTCTGTTTGTCTGTCTGTCTGTCTGTCTGCATGCCTGTCTGTCTGCCTGCCTACCTGTCTGTCTGACTATCTGTATGTCTGATGAATGTTTGGAGTAATTTTTCCCTCGTTGGAATGAAGTTTTGTCTCGGACACAGTTTGCCGCTTCCTATAGCTGTTGATACAGTGTATTTCTCAGAGATAACAACAATAAAAATGAACGGCAAACAAAATTATGGTTGCTGTATGTTGAGATGATGATGTTTATTGCTTTAATCATTTTCTGTCTTTTTTCGTACCTGCACAGAACACAGTTTAAAATTCCTCAAGGTGTGAATGCATTTGATTACAGTGAGAGAATCAATTTGATTGGTAAGCTCGACCCTAAATATTTACTTGCTTGAAATGGCCATATCTGCCAAATAATGCCTGTGTTTCTCAGTTATTTATAGCGCATAAAAATTTTGATACTATTACTTTGAGATGGTGCGAGACGACGCATCTATTGGTTTTTCTTACACTGTCCTCTCCACACCCAGAAATGCAATCATACATGTGTGTGCCATTTACTGTGTATTTATGGCCTCGTGTAAATTGATATTACCGTTACTTCCTTGGCGAAATTCGTTGACAGAAAACCGTGACGAGAGTGGTTATAATTGAGCTTACATTTGTCCCAATACAATTCGCCGTAAGAAAAAAGATGACGGCTGTACATTTTACCAAAATACCTTGCAAACCAAAATAAGCCCATTGGGCATATAGAAAGATATGGTTTAACGGCAGTCGTTCCTATACTAATAGCATTGCTCTTATCAAGTTTGAATGGACTTAAAAAATTTTTCTTTGGGTTTTTTATACGCTCGTTTAGAGTTTTCGTGCGCATTATAGGTAAATGTACCGGTCGCCATCTGTTTTCCTTACGGTGGATACGGTGGATTGACTTTTCTTGCAAATGTGGCGGCCAACATTTAGTTGCCAACAAATGGAAATTGTTTTTCAAGAAAGCAAACAAATCTTAGTGCAAATTATGCGGTCAAAACTTTTATAAAACGGTGGATGTAACAATCGTCGTTACTGTAAACGTCACAGTGTTTTTATTATAGAGCGTTTTTCACAGTTTTGTCCCTCTGTGGCCAGCCATGTCGGTGTTCCAAAACAAAGAAACAGCGATCCATCATGTTGGTTTATCAAACAAAACATGTGGAAGTTGAACTGTTTTTCTAATTTAAACTCTTTTTTTTTGTTCAATAACACTTGTATGGTTGCTGAACACGTGAGTGAAATACACTCTATATGTGCCATTGCAGTAGGGTTGTTTAATTTAAAGCTTTTTTAGAAAACGAATAACAAAGTTGTTATTCAGCTATTAAAATAGCTACAGGGGTGAAATCACATGACAGTGAAATTTTGATCAATCGACATTACATGTATATTATGAAACATACCATGTTCTTTATCTTTGCCAGCCACTGCAGGAGTTAATCATCATGTGTGGTTTGTGGAATCCTTATGTCATCTCCAACCAGTTTGGGGTAACGTCTCTGTGGTTTGCTGTTTTTTCCGAAACTTTTTATCATCAGGGCTATTAATGTTCTATGTGGAAAAAAATGGCGATGGACATTACACAACTAAAATGCATTCAAAAGTTTATCTCTATAACTGAGGATCTTTTTATATAGACATTTCAATGGCCAGGGTTTTCCGTCTTTTCAGTAAATGAATTATTTTAGTCGACCTTTATTTCTTCAAATTGGACAATATGGATGTATTATTTCGGCCTTTTCAATCTGTTGTGGAAACAATTATAAACACCAGACAAAATTATCCCACATTAAAACGTTCTGAAACCTGATAGAAAATAATGAGATAATAGTACTGGAAACTAGTCTTTTACACATCTACGTGGTAAACCGCGGCTCGATTACCAGGCCGCTTTGTGTTTTTTTCCGGAAAATGAGCCCGCGCGCTCATCGTCTTTCTCCCGCGGGGGAGGCACGAGGGCCCGCCGAGAGCGGCCGGGAAAAAGCGGGAGCCTACGTAAACCTCCTTCGCCTAAGCCATTCCATCTAACTGGGTCCTTTGGACAATGAACCTGTTGGAAATTTTCAATCCTTGAAATCCTTTATTCAAGTAAGCAACAATAATGAAAGATTCGATCTACAGGAGATGTTCCTGTGGGGGGACAATTCTGTCGTGTTGTTAAAGGTCGTTTCCTAGGTTTCTTCGGGCGCCATAATGCAGAAGGCGGTCAAATCTCAAGTCTTCACGATTCATTGAGTCCCATAGGAGGGGACAAAACTCCAAATATAGTTTGTTCATAAAAGGACAAAGGTACAAGCTGGTGGTTTAACTTGTATAAAAAGCTTATTGGTCCCACTTAGGAAAGGAAAAAAAACGAAATCTGAAGCGAGTCTCTCATCTCACAGTGTCCCCTTTGTGGGGATTCGTATAACGCTTCCCACAAAAGCCCACTGTGAGGATTGGACCACTACTCGCCTCAGACCTTTCCTTTTCCTCCTTTACTAAGTTGGGAAAAAATATGTGGTCGCACGAAAACTGCCAAATTTTAGAAAAAATTCCAAAGAGCGCCTTGAATGCTTGTTTTGTGAACAGAGACCACCGTAAATCGGCACATTTCTTTACCCCACCGTGCGGGCCCTTGTTCCAGTTAAAAAAAATTAGATGTATAGATCCACGTCCAAGGATGTGTGGTAAAGGACCAAAAAGGTGGACATACATTGTGGAATTTTTCTCTTG
>JAHPZR010014847.1:5000-31985 GCA_019787425.1 Platygyra sinensis | reverse complement strand
CAGGTTTTTGTGTTCAATGTATTATAAAACACTTATTAGATTCGGTTTTTGTGATATCCAGAATAATCAAGGTCTCGGTAAGGGTTATCGCCTCAGCCTTTGGTCCCGGTAGTTCAGAAATCGAGAGTAAAACTACACTATTCGAATGAGGGAAGGAAAACAGCATCTGATTCGAGTTACCGGGAGATTCTTTAAATCGGGGTTCGAGAACTCGGAATTGTACCGTACTTGATTTCCAACAATTTCTAATCGTACATGCTTTGTTCAGCAAACGGGTAAACTCGTTTGAGGAGATACTGTAAGCTTACCCCAACGAAGGTCAAGGATATTGGGTTGAGGTTTGTGAGTCTTTGATAAGACTGGTGGGTTGGCTTGGCCGGGTATCACTGCTGATGTCTTGATTTTCTTCACTTTGGACCACTGAAAGATAAGAAAGAGACGAGACTTTGACTTTCTGCCTCAAACTCATAACTCAAGTAACAGTGTTTTTTCTGTTCCGTGGAATTTCGAACAGAGCAGGAACTTACCTGATTTCTGTAGCATAAAGTGACTGGATAGGAAGCTAGTTCATCACAGGGTTACCCTGAAGAATTACATTCACCGGTGCTTTCCTACACACCTGGGCGGGGCAAGGCTTTTGGAGAGTAAGGTGTTTTGCCCAAGAACACAACGCAATAACCCCGAACTGGTTTTGAACCTAGTGTAACTTTCTCAAAAGTCCCGTTAACTTGACGGATTCGAAGCCATATTCTGGATTTTATATTTCAATTCTTAATTAATATTAGTAATTGTAAGAAGTAATGTTACTGCAAATAGTTGAACGTTTTTATCATGAGCCCCTGGCTCCGGAGATCATGCGGAGATCATCCGGAACCATTCCCTGCGTTTACCTCTTGAAATAAAGTTACCTTACATTCAATCTAAGAAATAGTAGTGCGGGTTTCAGCTCAAAAACCACCCATTCTGTTTCGTTTCCTGACTTTTTTGTTGTTCAGTTAAATCTCAAAACTATTAATATCTCGGTCTTGAGAGTAGATACGGCAACAACAACAAAAAATATGGAACCGAGAATTTCGAAAAAGGGGCCTCAGGACCGCTCGATCCAAAGCCCGGCGCGATAACCATCAGGACACCGCGCCTTCGATACCGATATTAGGGACCTCAAGATACCAGGACGGGACGAGCTAGGACGGCTACCGGAAATAAATTTACTCAACCGGGCATGCGTACGAGAACTCTCGAATCAGCTCTCTGCCATCCTCGTCTCGTCGAGGACGTCATTTCGCCCGTCTTGCCGCCGTATCGAAAACGTGAGTATTTTGCTCTTGTTTTGCCTCGACAAATGTTCAATCAACCTTATTTCAGTTATCTTGATAAGAATGTTTCTTTCAGGAATCTTCCGATTGCTTCCAACACAAGAGATTTTCCCGATAACATTCACGTTAAAACGACCAACAGACTCGAATCACTTCACTGTTTTAATGTCCCAACACGAAGGAAAATTACAATCGCTAGATCACACGTCGACTCGCACATGGTTTTTGAAATCCTAAACTTACATCACGTGATTACAGTTTATCACTAGGCAACGAGAGCAAAAGGAACAAAGATCAATTTCACAGCGTGACAGTCACGCAGTACATTTTCTAACATTTCTAAGGTTCACATTTTTCATGATTGTAGTGTATAATACTGCGCTGAGATAGGAAAATGTGAATAAAAGTATTCCTCGTCTGTTCGTTTGTGTTTCAGTCGCTGTCACGAGTGTGCCAGCTCAAAACGAAATACAAACTGTATGCATTGAGAATACATCAGTGTAAGTACAGTCGATAAGATGCTGTAAGAATGAATGCCATGAAAACTTCTATCGGGAAATTAAAATATTGTCACCATTTGAAAATGATTTTCAATCTGTTTAGTTGCGTTTTATACTAAACGGAACTTGATGCAATGTTTGTTTTATGTTACATATAAAGCAATTAAGTATTCACCAGAAGTCAGGATTCTCCGGCGACAGAATTCTTAAACGCCCTGGTGCCTGGCAAAATTGAGCCATCTAAAGCAAAGCGGTTAGATCGTTCGTTTAATTTTTTCATACGGAAATTCAGGCTACTCTTAGAATATTTACAAATGTTTGCTTCGCTTATAAAGAAAAGGAAATTCAACATTGCCGATCACTATCGTTTAAGCCTAATAGGATAAGATTTACACCATGTCTTTTCTAGTCTACAGGATGTCAGTGCTTCTGACACGTTCTGAGAATGGCCTTTACGAAGTTCGAATTATTGACGTCGCCGTCCTTTGCGACATTAGGGTCCTTACGCAACAGGACGGCTGTAAGACTCAGGACGGTAGAATGACGTATGAAAATGTCGCGCAAGACCGGGAATGCACAGTCTCGCGCCACATTTTTTCGTCATTCTGCCGTCCTGAGTCTTACAGCCGTCCTGTTGCGTAAGCTCCCTAATATACATCTTCAGCATTTTGTGTTTGGCGACACGACAGGACCCGCGAAAGTTTTCCGCGTCCACTGCCATTCTCGTCCGCGTCTTTCCGTCCTCGTGTCTTAAGGTCCCTATTAGGCAGGAGGAAGCGGCGTGGCCTAATGTAATTCGGAGGTCCCGAGTTCAAATCCTCCTCCTCCCTGTAACAAGATGGATTTGTGTTTGGCGGTCCCAGATTCAACTGGTCAGCCTCCACCAGTTGGGATTTTTACCACGTTTCTATTCAATTTATAACATTTGGTTAACTTATTTTAGTGTCCACAATTAGTACAGCAGTACTAAACGCTTCGACACTTAACCAAAGTGATTTATTTCACTTCTTTTAACTTAACAATTTTCGTAACCAAACTGTCAGCTTACCTCACTTATGCCCCCGTCACTAAGTGCTGCAAAACGGATTCTGTACAAGTGTCCAGGAGATAAGCCCGTAAAAGTGTATTCTCGGTCCAGTCCTCTATACACCTCCACAAACTGCCCTCCTATAGAAAACATGCAAAGGAAACAACTGAAATACAATCCTTCAGTGTATAAAACACGAAATGTTTTTACTCGGCTTTTAGTTCTTAGATATGAGTAAAAATTTATTCTGAGCTTACAGCAACGATAAATTTTTGTTGAGCGTTCAAAACCACCGCCATTTTGGTCTTAAAATTGTCAAAGAACACAATACCAGGTTACAAAATTATGATGCATTTCCTATGTTTCTGTTCCTGTTATGGGAATTTTTTCGTTTTCTTAAACATGGCTACACTCTTTTTTCCACGAGCTGCAATCTGTTCTTTATCTGAGCATAACTTGCTATGCACTAATTATCATCAGCATCACAACAACGACTACAAAAACTTCCTTCTTGAAGTCGCGTGGTGCACGTAGTGGCAAAAAAGGAAAATCCAATTCCTTTATATCCTCAAGTGAAGGACTAAAATTCGTTTACGACTGCATGCCTCAGTAGTCCCCATTTACACTGATAAATAAGGTTTCTGTGAGTTAAGTAGTACAGTACCTTTGCCGTCATCCGCCTCTAATATGTGAGCTGTGATCTCTGACCCTCCTGTGTCTGATGGTGGATCTAAACACAAGTCAAACTGTAAAATCACTGCTCGAAATGGCTTGTAAGGTTAGTTTACTTTTAATCTCAGCTCATAAACAGCGAAGGCCCAGGTCGAACGTCGCACTCCACCTGACTTGAGACGAACTAAACTGAATGAGTTAAGTTCATGATAAGTCCGACGTTCGAGTCAACTCATTTCATGCGACAGGATTTAGATCGATCAATATGTTCTCTCCGTCTAAAGCATAGGGATAGAAAGTGATGGTCGATCTAAATTCGAATAAAGTTTGACGTTTGACCCAGTGGTCGAGCTTTATCCGTTTGGATCGACTGAAATTGCAATTAAGTTTGTCCTATGTGAAGTTCGACGCTTGGCCTGGGCCTAAGTGTTGCACTGTCATGCTCGTCGACGCGAGTCAACACTAAGTTTCTTTAGACACTAATACTATTGTCTCAATTCCAAAAATAAAGCAGCGTTTCTCTTATTTTTAATTGTTGTCAATCAAATAGAACCACAGGCACGCAATGCGTACTAACAGCTATGCGCATATGTTCCTATGGTGCTGGAGTCGAGAGCATATTGTTTGAATCGATTCACGTGTAATTGCCGGATTTCATACCGTGAGGGCCTGGGTACAATCGGTGTATTATGGGATTAACAACACAAGACCCATATATTCAGAAAGAGCACACCGAGCTTTACAAAATACTTAAGTTTCGTGTAAATTGCGCCAATATTGAACAAGATACAGCCATTCAAAAACGTAAAAATTTAGTAACAAATGTATGGATTGCCGGACATTTGTCCGGAAATCCATACATTTTCCGGACACTTGTCCAGAAAGCCATACATTTCTTTGCAAATTTTAAAGTTTTTGAATGGCTGTATCTTGTTCAATAATGGCCCAATTAACACGAAACTTAAAGATTTTGTAAAGCTCGGTGTGCTCTTTCTGAATATATGGCTCTTGTGTTGTTAATCCCATAATACACCGATTGTACCCAGGCCCCCGACGTATGAAATCCGGCAATAGTGGGGAGCTTAAGCAGTGACGACGGCGACGACGAGGATGGTGCAAGGAAGGTAAATATTGAATTTATCTTTAATTTGAATTTAATTTGCAATTATCCAGATCTGGTCCCAGTTGTTTAAAGGCTGGACGCTATTCAACGGATAAATCGCTGTCCAGTGGATAAGTGTTAACAAAGTAAACCACGCTTTCCGCTGGATAGTAACATATCCGGTGGATAGAATCGTCGTCGTCGTCGCCGGCCGCCGCCGCCGCCGCCGCCGCCGCCGCCGTTGTCGTTGTCGTCGTCGTCTAAGTGATAAGCTTCTTGTTAGACTAGAATATTGTTGCTTTGATTACCCCATGACACAGTAAATCCTGAAGATCGAACTTTTCCTTCGAGGACAGGAGGTGATGGCTGACCTAAATAAGAGACAGAATCAAATAATCATCTACGTTGAGCTTCGTATACTGCACAGCAATTAAGTAATCACTCATCAAACTGCAAGACCATTTAAAAGGGCGCAACTTTATTACAAACTTACAGTCGTGCAAATCAAACATTCAACTTCCATAAGTTCTAGGTAAGATTTAAACGAAACAATGTGTGTCATACATTCGACGGTAACTTGACACATGAGACAAAGTTGTACATGCAAGCTGATGTCTGATTGAAATACTTACCTGGTCTCTCGGGGCAAGTGTCGAACATCA
Organism: Platygyra sinensis; assembly: GCA_019787425.1. Lineage (NCBI taxonomy): Eukaryota > Metazoa > Cnidaria > Anthozoa > Scleractinia > Merulinidae > Platygyra > Platygyra sinensis. Next base: position 26,706 of record JAHPZR010014847.1, on the reverse strand, counting down.
CAGTATCACTCCAATTGCTCTTTCCTTGTGAATTGGATGCCAGTAGCTGCCAACAGAACACAACAAATCAACACCCTAACCCATATCTTCCGGGTGATCAGGAATGAAGCGAATCATTAGTAAACTGGCTAGCTGGGGCAACATGTACTGTTTGATGTGTCAAAATTAAATCCTACGAGGATAAGCTGTGTTTCAGGCACAATCAGAGTACAAACAAAAACAGTGCCGGCTGGAAGATCAAATAAGTAATGCAGAAAAATGATTCATCTAGGAAGAACCGCACACATGTACAGGTACCTCATGAGGAGAGGGACATTAAAAACCCCGTAGAGGTAGACACACACTAGAGGACATGTTACGGGGTGTAAAGCAGAAACGAGCCCCTTCGTATGAACTTTAAAGGCGCATGCTGCAGGGACAATACCCAAGCTGGTGTACACAAACAATGTTGTAGCGGGACCGTTTGCAATCGTTCTATTCCTTTAAAAAACACAAACAACAACATTCTTATTAGCTTGGCTCGACAGTGAATACGTGTTTTTTTTTGTTAACACTTACCCTGAATTTGTAGCAAGTATTTCTCTGTAGTTTATCAATCACACAAGAGTTTTCTGGTCCTCGATACGCCACACGGAACCCATAACCCTGAAATGATTGAAATGATCATAAAAAAAATGGCTGGTTGAAAAACTGCACGGGGCAAAAACACGATTACAGGACAGCATCCTTTTTTTAAATTACTTCTTTATCAATAAAAACAACTGATTATTTAATAAATGGATTACGAGTGGTCCCTCTTTCGCTTAGTTCGTCGTGCGTGACGCGAAAGAAAACCGCGAAAAAAAGACATGGACGCGCGACCTCTTGGAAACGTCTCGCGCTTCTCGCTCCCTGGATTTCACGCGGCCATTTTTCTCGCGGTTTTCTTTCGCGTCTCGCACGACGGACTAAGCGAAAGAGGGACTACTCGTAGTCTATTCATTAAACTAATTTATTTTTTTTACCAGATGTACAAGTGCAGGACCACTCAAACGTACAGTTACCACCTCTTGTCTCGTTTCTCGCAAGACAATTCTTGTTTCTTTCGATAAGAAGATATATCATTTCTCTCCTGAGAATCGCTGCGTGTTGAGAAGCTGTACATAATGGAATGTATATGTATTACTCGCAAGAATCTGAATTACTTGTGTAGAGCAGGAACCTACATGTATTAAAGTACATTTTGTATATATCTAAACTAAGCCTATCATTAAGGTTCAAAAATTGTCTTGTAAAATTAAAAAAACGATGAAATTTTTACTGAAACTGCTGCTGAAATCAGACTTCACTAGTCTACCCTAGAGATCTGTCACTCACCGTGGTACCATCTTCCATTTCTAACAAATACTCTGAGATCTCAGCTCCTTTGGATTCTGGTTTACTCCATGAGAGATTAATGAAGTTGACGCCTGCCTTGTCTAGCTTGGGAGATGAGGGTGCAGATGGGGCTCCTGCACTGGTTACGCACTTAAACTCTTTGCTGAATTTACTGCAGTTAAGAGAAAGAATCTCGCTATTAACAATAACAATAACAACAACAGCAAAAACAACAATAACAAATAATTGGACTGAGTGGAGTACAATTCAGGGAGTAATCGCACGAGTAATTTTAAAATCGGACGAGCGTAAAGCGCGAGGCCGATTTGTAATTACGAGCACGATTATTCCCCTAATAATACTGCTACCGTAAATACTCGCTTCTGATTGGTTGGAAGCTGATCAATTTATCCCAAATTGTATCGATAGCTGAACAATTAAATTTTAATTGTATCGGTTGCATTTGATCGGATAAATTCAAGTTTGCCGTTGACGACAAACAAGAAATGCTTTGTATGAAGAAGCAGTAGTAAATAAAAACAAAAACAAAATCGACCAAAACTTAGCTACGCAGATATTTGGAGTGAGCTACCGAGAGGAAAAATCCGAAAGGCTGCATTGAAAATCTCTCGCTCGAGCATCTTGATGAGGTTCTCGGAGATTTCTACACCGAATTAAAGTAGTCAAAGAAGAAAGACGGCAGCTACGAGCCAGAGTCGGGATCGGCTTGTCGACTAAACACAACTTGGTACTTAGTGACTCAACATTTTGGTTTAAGAGGAAGGCAAGAAGACTACAACTCGCGTAAATGAACGCTTCAAGTCTGCAAAGAATGAAAATGGCCGCGACTATATGTCATGTTTGCCGAGTCAAGCCCTACGAAGATGAGAATATCTAATTCAAGGAAGGACGGTCGTTCCAAGAATGGAGGCGACTAGTAACAAAAATGTCCAGCTGGCGTTTCTGAAGAATTGATGAGCCGCGGATCAAGCAAAGCAATTTAAGTCCATGGTTTGAAAATCTTAAAAACTTACAAACTTTGTTGACGAAGACACCGGTCACTTTGAACTAGTCTTCCCATTTCAACTTCACTTGTCTTTGCACAGTTATCCTCAGTTTTCCCGAATGAACTCGTCCTTGTATCTTTAGCTCCATGTCATAGTTTAAATTAAGGCTGTAAACTTTTCTTAAAACGATTTCACGCAAGTTTTGTCAATAAATAAAACGCTTTTGATACCGTCTCGACTGGTTTCGACGTGCATTTTCTTTCCTGTACATGTTGATTATTCATCAAAAAGTCGCTCATGCGTTCAGAGTTTTGACAGCTTCAAAGCCAATGAAATTGAACTTAATGTTACAAACTTGGAACTTGCTCGTCTACGTGTCTCGTTTTCGAAAGAAAAATAATATCGCATGGAGAACTTTGGCGCAAATTGTTCAGAAACTTAAAGACTAAACTAACATATTTTATCACACCGTTGCTTCATTTTAGCATCCCTCAATAGCAAAAAGACGTCAGCCAGAAGCTTGTATTCACGGTTGCCGTATTATTAAAAGGAAATCGGTCTTCTTTCTCGAAACAATTAGGGATTAATTGTACTTGTGAACAGATCGGACTTTTTCTAATTTCCACTCGTGGCTGCGGCAGCCACTCGTGGAAATTACTAAAAAGTCCGATCTGTTCACGCGTACAATTAATCCCTAATTGTTTCTCGAACAGACCGATTTCCTATACAAATTGTACAACACGAGGTCCAATAACTAATTAATCGTATCTATAAGAAATTTCAGAATTAAAAATGTCTTCTAAGAAATTCTTTAAATGCCTGTAGCAAATAGGCGGACGGAGAACCAGTCACAATCGAGAATTTTGTTCTAGATACGATAATGATGATGATGATGATGATGATGATGATGATGATGATAATAGTAATAACAATAATAATAGTAACAGAAACGTTCTTAATGCGCATTTAAAAATTTCAATGCGCTTACAAGCGACAAAGAAACAGAAAAACAAAGAAAATAATTAAAACAACTACATGTAAACTACGAGGGTATCATTGTTCGTCGAGGAGATGGCGGCGAAAAAGGTAAGTTTTTAAGTGCCATTCTAAACGTTGACAGGGACGAGGCTGACTTAATATCTTCAGGTATAGAGTTCCAAGGTATAGAAGCAGCGAGTTAGTTAGTAATTCAGCAGTTAGAAGCGGGATCTTGAATGAAAATAAAGGAAACAGACAAACAGTCTACATCTTTAAGGTGGAATGAAGAATCAATGATAATAATTTTTTTATAAAAGAAGGAAGGAAGGCAGCAGTTAAACTAATTATTTCTGTGGGAAGGCGACTGGTTTTAACAAACATGCAAACTTTTTTAATCAAATTTCTTTATGAGAATTTGAATTTTTTTCCTCTTCATAAAGATGGTCAGACCAGGTAGGCAAGATCTTCCCAACAGCGAGTCAATTTTCCCGCTGCCTGACAAACTTCAGCAGATATGTCCAGCATTGAACGCTAATGAGATTCAAATTCATTATGATAAGCATCACAAAGTGTCCTCATTGGTAAAAAATCACCAAAACACACACAATTCTGTCAAATATGAAGTAATATGAAAATGTCAAAACACTGCCAAACATGAAGTACTAATTAAACTAGTAATAGTTATCACTAAAGCTGCCCCCGCTTTCTTTTATTTCTGCTGACTGAAAACAGTAATACTGAACGTTATTGTATGAACTAAAATTTTATATTTTTTTGAAAACTATGTCACTCATACTGTTCAAGTAACTTAGGCATCTTCTCATAAATATGAAACAAACCAATTGTCTTGATATACATTCCTTTTTAAAAATATATTATATAACAATATCGAGGCTGAAATTTGCTAAATTTTTAGAATATTTTAAGAATAAAGCCGAGGCTGAGATTTCGAAAAGGATAGATATAATTTTGTGTGTTCACACCACAAGCTAATAAAACAGAGAATCGATGACTGGGATTGTTTTCGTTTACATTCAGTCCATAACAAAAATATCTGAGTAAAAGTCAGACAGTCAATGATTAGCGACTGTACACCAACACAGTGCGAATCGGCTGTTTGTTTCTCGGCAGAGATATTTCTCAGCGGTGTTGCAGTTTTATGATATTACAGTTTTAAATGATTACACTCAATTGCCCTTGACATAGTTGAAAAAAATCGAGTACTTTCGTTTCCAACACGCTATTTCTCTGCGAAATACTTTTTTCAAAGCCAAAACGGCCAAGTGTTGTTTGACGTGACACATTGGCCCCGCTGACGGTGGAGCACATGCACAATAATGTAACGCGATCCGGATCCAGATACCAAACACTTGTAATATTCTAAAACGGAAATGTCATAAGCTATAATGTAAGAATAATACAAGAATATTTTCAGCCTAAAATCGGCAGAAAAATATGAATATTCAGCCTGGGCCGGAAAAATAACATTGTTATGAAAGAAAAGAGGGTACGAGAAAACTGACGTATCTCGAAAGCAGAACAGAAGTGAGATGTAAACAGAAGTATCGCTTTACAGTCGGCATATTTGTAAATTAGTCAAGCTTTTTGCCCTCAACGAAAACGCCGCAAAACATTCACATTTACATTTGGATTCCTGCCAGTCACCCAGTCGTCACTTGGGCTCTACGCCACATAAGATTACTCAGTAAAAATAAGCCATCCAAATAAACGAAATGCCAAAGGAATATTTCAAACTAGCTAACATTTGAGAGAGCCTAAAACATATCTTGCAATATCAAGAGAAAAAAACCGGCAAAAAACAGTGGTGTCAACTACACGCAAATTACACGCGGATAACAGCGGAAGCCACACAGACATATGGAATTCAGCACAAGATAGAGTCTAGAAAATTGTTGGAGCTCCAACTTGTTTCAGTTGGATCGAGTCTGTCGACCCCGTTGCTGATTTGTGTCTAACAAATCAAATTTGTACCGAATAATTTTATTCAGTGCTGTTGAATGCTTTTGAATTCAAATAAATCACTGAACTGCAAAATAATCACCCTGAAATGCTGCTCAAAGACGTGAACTCCTGGTTTGAAAGGCTGCTATAGCTAAAGATGGCGTAACGCCGCGCAACGCGACTTCGTGGTTGCAAAACCTTGACACGCTGCTAGAAGATGGCAAAACACGAACTCGTGATTGAAATGCTGCTAGATAATAGCGAAATGCAAACTCGCGGTTGGAAACTTTAAAACACTGCTAGAAAGAACTCGAAATGCTGGTAGAAGACGACGAAACGCAACCTCTCGCTCGCAAGACCTTGAAGCACTGCTCGAAGACCTCGTGGTTGCAAAATGACATCTACCCGACAGCACCTTGCACACTTGCTGAAATATTACCCGAGACGACCGTGCGCGCCTAGTTTGATCAAATCGAGATTTTTTCGCAGTACTACAATTTACTTACTTACTTACATCTTTACATTTTTGAAATTCCTTATATGTATACACACGGGGGCTTCTAGGGTGCCTCCTCGGGTTTTGGCCTCTGGGCCAAAACCCTGCGGGGGCAACAATACTTGCATTCAATCCTGGACATAAGTGAACTTCAGACCTGACTCTTTGGTTTTAGAGACAAAACTATGTATACCCAGTACTTGTTACTGTACACACCTAGCTCCTATGCTGTTCACTGCCTGCAGTCTGAATGAACAGGGTGTGGCAGGAGGGAGCTTATGTGTCAATTTGAACTGTCTCTGGGGTCCACAGTAGGCCTCTGTGTATGGGCCACCCTTTTCACCCTTATTCCATTCCAATCTGTACAATGTGATTGGAGAGCCATTGTCTGATGGTGCCTGAAAGAAAGAAAAATGATAATGATAAAGTTAGTTTTCAGTTAGTGTGATGGCACGAAACAAGACAATGGACGTTTTTCTTTAAAGTAAGGCTGAGTCATTTTCCATATTTTAGTGTTTGCTACCAATTTCTGGAATGAGTGGGTGATAAGCTAAAACTGCGTTTTTCTGTTGTTCTTTTCAACCTCAATTTTTCTAGACAAGTAGGCAGACAAATGAAGAACTTTCTAGTCAACCAAAATGCAGTCCGGAGAACTGTGATATTCGATTTTTGACAATTGACAACTTTTTACAAAAGAGAACATGCTGCTTTGTATTTGACTGCCTTAATGGAACTGCATGTTTTCCATTTAAAGATTACTTTCAACGATTACATCATGATAACGCTTTAAACACTACAAACAATATGAAAACAGCAAAACTGCCAAAAGTCAAACTGGATTTTGTGCGCCATAGTTTTTATTTTTTACGTGCCTTGATTTTTAATTCATTGCTGTTAACGTTAAAAGGGCATTGTCATGCTATTTGGCAACTTTATAAAAGGCTAGAAAGTGCCTTCGCATCAATCAAATTCCAAAACTAATGATCTAGTTTTGTTATTGAAGACTATTTGAAGGTACTGAAACAGTTTCCTGTCGCCTGTCGCTACGGATGGCACGGATGGAAATGGATTGAAATTTGAAAAAATTGGCCAATTTTTTCAAGTTTTGATGCGACGTGTTGGTAAAATCCTCAAGAAATTTATTATGGTTAGCCCTCTCTGATAAAATTCATTTGATATCTTCGTCGTAGCTTTACAGCTGCATTTTGTTTATGATTTAAGCCTTAAAGTAATGATTTTAGCACAGAATTGACCTAAAACAGCAAAATCATCGTGACAGTGCCCCTTTAAGAAACATTAATTCTAGAGTTTTATTTTGGAAAGCCTTGGACGATTATTACTTGTAATTTCTATTGTATAATTATTGTAGTTTTTAATGGTTTTTAACTTAATGCATTTTTGCTTTAATATGTATTTTATTTCATTATTTTTTTTAATTCTTAATCAGCAGGACCCGTTGATAACAGTACTTTGTACTGAAGGGTTATCCTGGGTAAATTTATATTCCATTTATTATTTATTTATTTATTATTATTCAAATTTCATACACTGTACAAATTCTGATTCTCTGATTGGTTGATTTGTACCACGTGACACTGGGTTGTGATGAAACAACCTCCTTGACATCATTATCGTGGTGTAATAGCTGTGGTGTAAATTCAGCACACCACTGTCATTACACCATGGCTTCGGCTGACTCAAAGTTTGACAATTTTTGTTTGCAGTGTATTCAATTTGAATAATAAAAATGTTAACACACTCATTGCTCATGAATTATCGGGATTTACCTGCACTCATTCACTAACAATGAACTCGAAATTTTCAATACCACAGGTATTGAAATTTCTCATTCATTGTTAGTGAACTTGCACAGGTAAATCCCGATAATTCACTCGCTGAGTGTGTTAACCTGTAATAATATTATTATTGTTGTTGAACAGTGATCAATGCAAAAATAAGTCCCTGAATATTCATTTACGGAAGACACTGTGTGCAACAATTTATGCCACATTCCCAGTTAATAGCACACTCAAATGAAAATTATATAATTATGTTCAGTAAAAAGAAGTTTGTGGTATAATGGAAATGCAAGGTAAAAAGGCAAAGCCTGCATAAAAGCCAAGTGGTCCATCAGGACAGTGTTTCTCTTCAGTTTCTGAAGCATGAAGCAAATGGAGTGTTTCTACCCCCTCCCCACCCCCCCCCCCCCACCCCCCTGGATGGGATGCTTGTCCATTGCAGCATTACCCCCAGCATTAAATTTGCCAGTACCCATTTATACACCTGGGTGGAGGGAGGCACCGTGAGAGTAAAGTGTCTCACCCAAGAACACAAAACAGTGTTTCCAGCTAGGACTGCTTGATCCAGAGATGTCAGCGCTATAACCATAAGGCCACTGTGCCTCCACGAAAAATGGAAAGGAGAAATTTTTATTTTGAGAGTACAATGTAACAACAGAGAAGGTTCACCGAGGCAATTACAAATACTTACTGTCCACTTGATTGTGAAGCTGGTTTTTGTCTTGCCTCCAAGATGAGGCTGATTGGGTGTGGACGGCACAGAACATGGCATGTCACAAGTAACTTCTGGAGAAAATTCTCCCTCATCATCATCCTTCTTAGCTTGTAATCTGTCGAAATATCACCACAACACATGCATCAATTGAATGACTGTCCTTTACTTTCAAATTATCTTCTCCCACCTGTACAGTATCTCTACATTATGAGTACAGGATATATTGTAAGAGCTACATGTAACAATTAATCACTTGGTTTGGGCAATGTAAGATAAATAAGGAGAAGAAAAACAATGTTACATGTATTATTATACATTGAGCTCTCTAACTCTTTTCTGATTGGCTGAAAGCATACAGTGAATTTTCGAAATCAGCGCCTGAGACGTCATAAACTGCAGATTATACAATAATCATGTCAAGAACACTCAAGGTCACGGGTAATCATGTCATGTATGACCGCAGTGCATGATTTCTAAGGGTAATCAGCCGAGACATTTTGACTTTTTAATTTCCAAGACTGAGATTTCAAACTGTTATAACAGTGAGTGGGCGAAATTCAGACACTAGAACTTCAGACATCATGTAATTTTTACGAACAAATAAATCAACATTTTCTTAGCCTTGTAAAATGTAAGATTCTAAGACTGCGAGATGCACATGCTGCTGAAAAGAAGAGACTGCAAGATCTGTGTGAGACATGGTTTTTTTAAGGATTCACTGCCCCTTACTGTCATAAGGGCAAGGACCACCTTAAAATACGTGAAGCAAAGCTAAAACTAACCTGAACTTGTACTGAGTTCCAGGTCTGAGTTCTTTAACAATAAACTCCTTAGACGAACCACTACAGAAAACAAAGAGTATCAAAGAGAACTGAACACCTAATTGTAAAACTACACAGTCAACAACATGTAAGTTATATTTCTTACAAAAATACATACATGATTGTACAAATTAGCACTGCAGCAACGTGACGTCAACCTTCATAATATATTTGGGAAACTATGGTCACGACTTTCTGTCTCTTGGCCACGACTGCAACAAGGGATTACATATAAATAATTATGTACCTGTAAATTGAATTATAAGGTGATGCCTTGGATAGCATTTGCAGGTCAAAACTGCATCCAGTAAGATGACTGTTGTTACTAACTTGTCCTGCCCATGACACTTTAACAGTTGAGCAGTTTAAAACTTCAATCTAGAAATAAGTAAAAAGTAACATTATTTTTATTGATAGTTATTAAATTCAAGGCTGTCTATCCTAGCTTTTAAGAAGAAGGCTGATTATAAAAAACAGTGAGCAGCCCTGGTGGCAGCTTGTGCCATGCCACTCAAGAATGCATGCTCTTGCACACTCCCCGAAAAATTTTGAAACCTACATGTAGAATCTACATGTACTAGACAACCCCTACCCTCTTCAGTGCAAATGCAGGGCTTGACTTTCAGGAAATTCCTTGAGGCCAGCTGGCCCCTAAAAGTTTAGATTTACATGTATTTACCAGCAAAGGCATTTCAGTGAAAATGGTGAAAAGTTAGTCACAAGTGAAAAACATTAAATTTTGATTGTATTGGCAACCCAAGCAGTCGCTACATCAAGCTCTGAAATGCCATACTGTTTCAGCAGATTGCATGTAATACTGGAAATATTGTAATTAAATGTTGCAAGGATTTAATGGCATTTGGACAAACATCAAGCAAACTACCATCATTTTACTTTACAAGTCTTGACAGTATTTAACAACTGCAAGACTTTTCATCACAAGTGATGGCACAATGAGATGAATGCATGTGTAGTCAGCTGTTCAAAGATCAGGGTTCGCAATTGCAACTGAGTGGTCGCCAAAAATTGCAACCAAAAATTGAGCACAGTCGACTAACTTTTCAGAACTGGTCACCAGCTGGCAACTCCTGTCTTGCCTGATAATTAAAGATCTATACCCACAGCGTGCAACTTTTGTAAATCTTTAAAATTACTAAATTAAAAGGAAATCATTCAGATCTACAGGCAGTAACAGACAACTCAACTTTCTGTCCCCACTAAGATTTAATGTCTGAATATTACAAGAAAATTAAATATTCTTTGACACGTCAAAACTGTGTTTACCACGCGTCATAATTATTGTTTCAGTGGCTTCTTCTGAAACTGGGATCGCAGACACAGTACAACACCATGTGCTTTGCATTTGTCACAACAACAATGGCCAATGGCAACGGATGCAAATCACTTGTTAGAGGAATTACGTGGCTGAGTTTTTATATGCAGGCTAAGAGAGGACAATTTAGCCAGAAGGTTTAGTCATTCTCAGAACCAGCCTGATTCCAGCCATCGTTAATGCAGATCAGTGATAATAAAGAACTGCATTTTGAAGAAGTAAAATTAATGTAGCAAAGGGACAATACAAAAGGGCCCGTGTTTGTCTCACTATGAAAACCCTGGACTCAAAAAGTTCTGTGCTTTGCTCCATTTAAAATAACTTAGAAGAAAACCATCACCTTCAGACCAGAGACATATCACCTGGGAACAATGGTAGCTTTATACGTGTACATATGTTCGTTCTCATGATGTTTGTAATAATTCTAGCGCTTCAATTGTGACTTTTCTTGTATGCAACGTAATGAACAAAATCATGTTCTTATGTGAGTTCTATACAAAACAGTTGGCAACCAAAATTTATGATCTGGTGACTAAATTTTTCCCATTAGTGGCCGGCATGCTCCCAAAGGAAAAAGTTAAGGAAGATGGAAGACGGCTGGAAGATGGCTGATAGCTGGTGGTTTTAACGTGGTACTACGACAAAAATTGCATCTTTCGTATTGAAGCCATTTTAAAACATAAACAAGTAGTCTGTATGAGAAGAAAAGTGCCATTTACTTTTTTCAAATATCTCTTTTCATTCCAGAGATATTCAAGTTTTTAAAATATGCAAATTGGTCAGGTGATAATGTTATATACTCAACCAAATTTTGATCAAATATGATGAAAAAAGGTATCTCTGCCAATTTGTATCAGAAATGTTTGATTCTTTGCAGTTATAATATTCTACTAAAGGTGCTACACAATATGAGAATAAAGTTTTGTTACCATGGCAACATACTGGTTCCAGAGCTCCCCAATATTAAAGGCATTTCTGGTCACCTTCAGCGTTCTATTTTCATATTTGCAAATGGTGCCTCGTATGTATGATCCAGCAGGCATATAAATATGTTAACGCCCAAGTCGCAAATGGAGGTTGGGTGCCCAGGGGCTGCAACCGCAATCACACCCCAAGGCGGAAGAGCCCGAGTGACCAGTACAACCCGCAACCCAGCCACGAGCCCCCGGCGCAAGCCCCCTATAACACCTGTCACACAGAAGCCCAAAGGCCCCGTGGAGATAAACAACCCATGAAGAAAGATAATAACAATACTGATAATAACAACAATAAAATAATGACCACAAATCCGAGTAAATATAGAAACCCGGGGAACGACTCCCTAAGACAGGGAAGGGTGGGAGGGGACGAAGAAAACGCCTGCAAAACTTCCAGGACAACGCTACGCCTAAAACAACACGCCACGCTACAAAGACACAAAGCCGAGCACAACGTGAGCACATGCAAGCAGCGCACGCAACTGGAATACGGAATACCGCTGGGCAAGGTGGTGCCCTCAGGCACACAACAGCCCTAGAATGCTAGGAGGAACGCCAACACGCTAACAACAACGCTATTACGCCACGCAATGCTACTGGATGGGGATACGCAACTAAAAATGCCTAAAAACAACTGAATAGCTCCATGTCGTTAACTATGTTAAATGTAATTTAACTATATTTAGCTCCAGTTTGTGGCCCTGTTTAGCATTTTTAGGGCTGAAAATCGCTAAGTAAATATATTGCAATCAAGTGAGTGGGGACTGGAACAAAGTGAGTTGCCATGGAAGCAGAACTTTTATAGCGGCAGGTGTGTTTCCTATAGAACTATTAGCCTGCCAAGTTTCAATGGACAGGTCTGCGCTGCAAATTGGCCAAGATAGCTCTATTTATGTCCTTTAGATAATATTGGGTGTATGACGTCATCAGTCATCTCATTTGCATTTTTCACACATTTTTCAAACTAAAATATCCCCAGAACTAATGCAGATGTTTACAAACGGTAAACAGCGTTTTGATTCTTTCATGGAATCCTATGTGATACACCAAAAATACCAAGAGGTAAAAATTTGATCATAGTACCACTTAAACCAGCTTACAGCCCTTTATGACACTCTTTCATAATTTCCCTTTGCCACTTCTCCAAAATGCAGTTACATGTATTTATTTTTGTCACCTTTTGCCGCTGATAAACAACACTGTGCTTGGCCTGGGTTCCTTTCAACTGCCGTCATTGTTCTCGCACCAAAAATTATATATTCCCTTCCAAATGAAAAGCGCATGGTGTTGTAGTGCACTCGCGATCTTAGTTTTGGAAGGCCACTGGAACAATATTGGCACTTGGTAGACCCGCAGTTTCGAAATGTTGATGTAGATTTAATTTTGACAATTTTCTTGTACTTTCAGACATTATTTTAGTGGGGACAGAAAGGTTAAGTTGCCTTCTAGCAACCAGATCCACATAATTTTCCTATCCACATGCAAAGGTTTAAAAACAAAAGTTGTGTTGTGGTTATCTTTAGTTATTGGACACATCAAGAGTCATCAGCTGGGGACCAGTTCTGCAAATTTAGTCGCCAGTGCTCAATGTTTGGTCACACTGACGACCAGTGAGTCGCAATTTTGAGCCATGCAATCACAACACTGGAAAGCTGTTGAATACTCGACACTATTACATTGAACCTTCCTATATGACGCAGCGCGTTCTTACTCTTCCCCAACCTCCCAAAAAAATGCTTTTTAATTAGCACTTGGTGGCATTTCCAGTTTCTTTCAATATTGTTTGAGTCACGCCAGAGCAAATGTTTTTCCACAGCTTTACATGTAATTTTGAGGAAGAAAATACGTCAGAAAATGGTTTCAAAATTAATACTGTTCAAGTGGCCAAGGGAAAAATAAGAATGTCTATCCTGTAATTATTGTTCAGATGGTAAAGAAAATATTTTGAAGGACAGATGCCAGACATTTGAACTTCTAGAAAAAAACTTTAAATGTATGATGCCAGCCACTTGAATGGCTAGAGAAAAATTTTGAGTGGATGAAGCCAGGTGTTTGAATGGCTAAGGAAACATTTGGTCACACGATGCCCACCATTTGAACCACTAAAGAAAATTTTTGAACAGAGGATGGCAGCTATTTGACCAGCCAATTAAAGAAAAATAATTTTTGAACAGAGGGCTATAAATGGCTCTATTGTTGTTTTCAAACAGATCAGAATTGAGTAACAAAACAGCTTAATATTCTCTTATGAATGGAAAACCTCCTCCATCCAAATGAATAAATATTTTTTGAAGGAAGAGCAGCTGCTATTTGAATGGCTGAATATTTATAATTTTGAATGGATAACCCCAGCCATCTTGAATAGATGGCAAATGGCAACCAAACAGGTTTTCATTGTTCGAACAGATCTTTGTTACTATATATTTTTGAGTGACCCTCGCATCAGGTCAGAAATTGGAATTATACAAACTTAAGAGAAACAAGCACTACTGATGTAATGATCATTAGCTTACCTCGGGTGCTTTATGAATCTTCAGCTCTTCCGACATACTCTTCTCTATAAACAAAAAACCAGAAAGAATCACAAACCGAATGAGGCCTCAAAGTAAATAAGACAGGAAACAAATTGGAGCATCAATACAGTGTGTCTGTAGCTACAGATCACAACAACATATTAGAAAGATAATCCCTAAAAAAAGAGGTTTCCTTTCAACTAAGGAAAAATATATTCCTACAAAACATTACTATTAGTAAGTGATGATGATCACAACTAAAACAATAAAAAATTCAAACTTTCTATTTACAGTTAGGAAAAGTTAACTGAGTCGCAACACAGGAATAGGGAATGTTCCACGTTTATTGCCTTCCACTGCTTTCATGTCAATAATAAATATTAATATTAAATTCACAAAAACAAAATTACAAAAAATGCTACATATATTATTCTGATTTCCAAACTAGGGCTTGCAGGTCAGTTGTAAGAACTGATGGTTGCAGATACATATAATGTTAAAGTTAATAATGAGTTCATGTACATGTATTGTAGAATCAGCTCTACAGTAAAGACAAAACACTGCTAGAGAAGGATTTGATAAAAATACGTTCAACATAGTTTTATTGAGATTCTTCCGAACAAAACTTTTTAGCTGGCCGGAAACATATCCTGGGTAACAGATGTTTCAAAACAAAATGTGATATTTTAATTAATATGCTTTTAAAACTGCTATTTGTCAGAATTAGTAAATATGGCGTTCAAGAGCTTCAATTCTGAAAATAACAAATAGGCTAATAGAGAAAAACCATAAATTTGTTTAGTGGAAAGAAAATTGATTTATATCTAACTTAGAACAAGAATGAACATTTCAATGACTACTTACTTGTTGGAATGTCATATCATGACTACATTTCAAACATTTTGTTCTACCATGATATGTTACGTGCAAGTCACAGACATATATAATGTTATAATTGTGTTTCACAATCTTCCGCAGTTGTTATACCAAAGACTGGTTTACTATGGTAACCGATTATTACTTCTGAAATTTTATTTGTCTAGTCATAAAACCAGTATTCTCCTGCCTAAAAAAGGTTTTCTTTTTCAAATTGTCAAACTGAAAATACTCCTTCAATGGATTTTGTTAGTAAAAACAATACACTAGTGTCTGGTATTTAAAAATAGGACAATAGAATTTTTTAAAGCATTTATTCTCCAAATAAATCAGATGTCGCTTTAAAAATACATAAAGGGATTGTTTTAAATTTCTATTTTTTAATTAATATTCATTTACTGTATGAAGACCATGCCAGTCAAAGCAAATAAATTGTGACTAGAATTCAGTGGCACTACTCTCTAAGCATATATGTCACAAATAGTGTACCAGTTCATTGCCAGTGATTTTTGGCTGATGCAAAATAAAGGTCTGCATCTAGAACTCTTTATACATTAACCCAAGTTGTTCTCACATTTTGATTTGTTCTTGCCTATGATCTATTAAAGGACAGACACATGATTGACATCATCATTTCAAAGTTTTTCCCTGTGTGTTTCAAAATGGTAGAAAGTTTTGGGAATTTACAGTAGATACAGTAATAAATATTTTATGCGACTGGGTGGAATTTAAGGTACAGAAAAGTCTTGTCAAGGCATTGAAGAGGTACAAGAAGCAGGAAGAACAAAAAGCTGTCTCTTTTCTAAAAAATTACTCGGAAAAACACATGAGCAGTCTCAGTCGGCAGTCCTGTGAGACTAAACCAACCACAAAATTGGCCTTGAATGGTTTTTTGACATCATCTGTGATCTAATACTCAACAGACGCAGGGCAACACAGAATCTACTTGCCAAGTAGGCGTTCAACAATGCTCCATTAAATGATATGTGCAAATCACCGCAATAACAAAAATTTTTTTTGCTTGCTCTAAGCAAAAAAACTGATATTGAAATCTGCAACTTTGAAGCTCTTTCAGTGAAAATTTCTAGCCTCTCACAGTATTGACAAAGACAGTGGACTGGAGCAAAGAGAGAGAGCATGTGCTCACCTGTACTACAAGAGCTTAATTTCATCATCAAAATAGCATTGTTTCTCACTTATTCACAATCATTGTCACTACAGTGTAAAAGAATTGGTTGTTGTCTTAGGCTGTGTTATGGGATACGCATTGGCATTATGATTTAGTGGGCTTGTCTCCTGATCAAGTAGTCCAGATTCAAGCCTTAGCATGGACATGGTGTTGTGTACTTGAGCAGGATACTTTACTCTCACAGTGCCTCTCTCCACCCAGGTGTATAAAATAACTGGTATTGAAGAACTTAATGCTGGGGGTAACCCTATGATGGACTAGTATCCCATCCAGGGGGGAGTAGTGCGCTCAAGTAATTGAAACCCAGATAAGCTTTTGGCTTGATGGGCCTCTTGGCTCATATACAGACTTTACGTAACCTATTGAGTTATGAACAAGCTCAGGAGTTTGGAGAGCACTCGGGAAGCTAAGTGTAGAATTTATTGATCTCTTTAGAAACTCTTGGCTTCTCTTTTGCTCTCCAAATTGTCCATAAATCCACAATTCAAAAGAAACATCCTAAGCATGAGCCAATTCATCAGTATTGTACATGTATTTTTTATATTTCAACCAGTCAAATGAATCATATTGAACAAACTGACTAGCAGACTATTAACAAGGATGCCTAGCTGACATCATTTTGTTTCAGATTGTTTGCTATTTTTCTTGATTAAACCCTCATGCAGGTTAATTTCAGATTTAGCACTGTGGACCTTATGATCAAAATTTATACACCTTATAACATCACTAGTTCAGGGCCTCAGAAAACGGCAATTACATTTTTTGCCAACTTTGGAGGGATAGAAAAATTGTTTTTCGTACCAGACCAGAGCTTAAATTCGAAAATTATAAATCAGTGCAACATATATGTATATGTAGACTTCAATTTTCTAGAGTAACAGGGGGCAAAATTTTCATTTCATAGGCACTTGAATATATAACTTGAATACTTGAGGCATGTACATTGTATTTACAACTCTACCTTGGAGAGTCAGCATTTTGATTGATAATTTGAAATGTGCAGTTCCAGAAAATATCCATACTCTCCTCAACAGAAGGGATTGGAATTTCCTGGGGGGTGGGGGTTCTGTAAGGCCAAACTGAAAACTGTACTTGCTTTTGCCCACTAAACGCATCAGTTAACACTTCCATGCAGCATTGAATAACGTGAAACAACACGTGCAAGTGTTTCAGAAATTAGTACTTCATGTAACCACCAGTAGGAACGCTTCTTGCTGGACTGCTGGTTAGTGATTACATGAGGTTCCTTTCGGTGAAATCAGTTCGGTAACACATGTTCTGCTCTTGATGGACAAAAACGGAAAAATAGTGCCCAATATTCACCTATGAAGTAATAAATCACCAAAGGAAACTAAAGTAGAAATAAGGTGATGGTGAGATGGTGTCTAAAGCATTTCTAGAATCACTAGAATCAAGTAATTTTGTTTGGACTATTATGAAATCGCTGACTGCTAATCAACAAGATCTACGTTTTATTTATTTTCTCCTGAAAAGTGGCCGTCCACAGAACGGCCGGACGGCCACCTGGCTAAACCCTGTCCAGGACTTTATAAATTAGTCCATTGGAATCAGTAAAATATGATTCAAATATTTTCAAACAAATTCCTTTTCACTGGGTCAGTTTCATTTTATCACTAAGGCTGCACATGTACACATATCTCATGTTTGATATCTAAACTTGGTTATTTTACACCATAAAGAGAACAGGAAGCATCCCAGTTAGAGCTACATGAACCTTTGAGCCAGAGAGCAGTTCAATAGTTTAATTTTATTATTTATAAACCTGATTTAAAAAATCTAAATTGAGACAAATTGTGTAGTATCACCCAAAAAGAAAAAAAAGAAAAAAATAAAAAATAAAAACACAATATAATATAATTGTACTGCAGATTCCCTACTTTTGTTTGTAAATATCTTAGAAAACATAAGAATCAGGTTATTTTTTTCAGACTTCTATGCACGTATCAATTTTTGTCTCAAAAAGACATACAAATTTTGTACATTCATTTAGGAAGTTCGTAATATTACAAAACTATAAATAAAAATGTAGGAAGGAACACCCTTATGACTTGTTCCTTTTTTAGATTTCCCTGAAACTCCCCAAGGTATTTTTAATTATACATAATACAGAACAAAAAGAATCTATTTTCAAACCTCTCTCTATGGCACGTCATCCGTGACACAGGTAAATACATGTACTAGCAGAAGTACAAGCTTAATTCACCACGATAGTCATTTATAACTTATAAAGCTATTTGTTAACAAAGATCAAAAGAAACACCAAAGATTATAAACAGAAGCACATCTACTATAAATACCTTTAGCTGGCTTTGAGTCCGATGTAGAATCTGTATCACAAAGAAAAGGGCGAAAATCTGTCAGCTTACCAGTATCAACTTCAACGCCAACTTGTAGCGCGATTTTCATTTTTAATCATTTCTTGTTTGACTATTTTTGCCGTTTCAGTCTGCTAGACCAAGACAAAAATAGAAAACGGGCGGCAGACAAAAAAAGCTCATAACCAAAAGAAATTACCCATATTCAAACAATGCGATGTATTTCACGATATGACAGGATTATCGCATCATAGCACCCGGACTTCAATAACAATCTCAAGCAAAAATTTCTCAAAGAAACAGACCAAACCAAATCTAAGATCAAAAGTTTGCACGCGTTAAAATAAGTTTAACCTGTCAAATTAGCTGCTAACAAAGAATTTTGTATACTTTATCGAACAATTAAAGCGAAAACATAAGGATTAAAGGTTCATGCTGTAATTACCATCGTTAGAAGAGTTCGTTTTGCTCTCTCCATTCATGCAGCCAGCTGAATTAACACGTACATACTGTTTTAGTCCTTGGATCGGCAGCTGAATAACTTGATGGCAATGGCCATTACAGTTTTCGTCTTCTTTGTTGCTCGCCTTTCTTTCCCGCAGTTTCTTCTGTAGTTTTTCCCGCTGTTTTTCGAGCCTCTCGTCGCCCTTCCGGACGTCGGCATTCGCGTTTGCAGATTGTTCGTTTCCATCACCGCAGTTGCAATGGTTACAATGGTTTATTTGTTGGAGTTCTTGCAGATTTGATGCACAGTCCGAATCTAGTTCGTGATAGACTCCATCTTCTGACCGAAACACAACTGCGTGATCTGTTTCTGGGTCGACTAGTCGAACAATCTTCGGTAGTACTTGGTCTTTTTCAGAGAAATTTAGACAAATAACCGTACCTGATGAAGTTCGAAGCTCGATCTTGCTTCCCCCCACTTCTTCTTTTGAGGGCATTTTCTTCAAGTCCGCCGACATTACAACATAGAATATACCCGTCTAAAGCCTTATCCTCAAAGGCAATCGCGAAATGAAACTATTTCTTCTCTAGTCCACAGCACCGCGTGAAAATCTGAAAAGCACCTTTCAAATGGATGCTGTCTCCGTGCGGTTGAGCAATATATAATCCCTCATAACAACAAGACTCCGGCCTCGAAAGTCAATTTAACTAGTGTCACCGTTCTCGTAATCCTAAGAAAGAGGAAAAGCCGTGTTTTAGCGTAAATTTCTCGGTAACAGCTGCCTCTCACCATCAACTTCCACGTAGTCTTTTTTTGTTTTCGTCGCTTTTAACTGCCGCTGACCACAAGGAATATCTTCAACGAACAAAGAATTCCGCGGGGGTGGCGTGGGAAAGCTCAAACAGGAAACAGAACAGTTATTACTTTCTTGAAGGTTGCTTGCTTTAAATTTTTCCGTTTATACAAATTCCATTTCGAATATTTCCCAGTTTAAGTCACTTCATAAAAATCTCAACCCGAATTACTCCTTCTAAAGACATTTTCCTCAAGCATTTACATAATTACAAAAAAATTGTTAACTAATGATGTTGAGTAAGCCTTAGCTTCATTTTCAGTGTCTGTTTTAGCCTTTTTTTTATTTGAACATCAGCTTAAATGTCTTGTGTGTGGGAAGCTCCCCTCAACAAGATATCAAACATTAAAATTTTTTACGAAGTTTATCAAATTAAATAATCTACAGCATTGTTGAAATAGAGGATATTCAATTAACGATGAGTACTTTTAAAAGTAGCTTCCATCGGCTAGCTGACATGACTGTAATGAGGAACTATGAAGCTTCCATCGGCTGGCTGACATGACTGTCTGGCTGGCTAAATAAGAGATGCCTGTTTGAATAATCGACAAGTAATGAAGGCACATTTCTTTGTCATGACTGTGGCTTTTGATATAATTTAGAATGCAAAACCTTTTCTGGTATTTTGGGGGTGTTAAAATTGGATTACATGTGAGAAGAGTAATGACATTGGATGTAATAGTTACTTTTATGTCTCCCAGTTTCTGCATTTTACAAGTCCTCTTTTTTTCAAAATTATTTTTAACAACTGTAGCATGTTTGACATTCATCTTCCAATGTTTATGAATGGATTAAGAAAAACAGCACATTTCCCCTTTTATAACGCCCTTGAAGGTGGGGATCAGGTGTCGTAAAAAAATTAATTGCAGATAACTAAAAGTTTATTCATTTCTTTAAATTGATTTTATAAGGAAAATGTCTTATACAGTAACGCTGTTTGTCTACATAGCATGAAAAATGAAGTAATAACAATACAAAATCGCATTCTTTTGAAAATAGCTTTAATCTCAAGTGCAATTCCTCTGCACTGATGTCACTTCCTTCCATGTTTTTGTAAACAATGTCATAATAAAGGTTCCATATATCATGCATTCAGATTGCATGAAACGGCGTGCTTTATCAGAGAACAGTTAAAAATAGACGCTGAACATGTGGGAAAATTATTGGCTTCTTTATCGTTAAATAAATAATAAAAGTAATCTTGACTCTGCTCTGTTCCATTGTAAACTGCTCACTTAGGAAGCAGTAGAGCACTTAAGAAGTCAGGAGGGAAAATGTACCTCTCGTTTTTTCCCTTCACTTCTTTCATGTTCTACTGCTTCCTGTTTGCGTTACATAAGAGTGCACAGTCAAGGCTTGATTTATGTGTTAAATAGCCTCGATACAAATGTCGCAAACAGGATATTTTGGATTTGTTTTTGGAAAGTTAGCAAATGAGTTACTGTTTTGTTTGCCATCAAAAGATTCAGAAAACCCTTTACCATAACCCACTAAAACTACTATTGCCTTGTTTGGCATGCATCGCTTTCACTGTCACATAATTAAAAAAATAAATTGAAAAACATCCAGTGGAAAAAGTCAAGAAAACGTGCTCTTGTAGAAGATAAGAATACACTTCTTCAAATCTTACAACTGTGCATTTCCCCAGACTTGGTGCATATCTGTGGTGCACCAATATGGCAGCCGGAAAATATTGTCAACACTTGGAACTTACTTACTTTGGCTATCTAGGCAATTGATCACCTGTACTGAACAAACAGGTGTTAACTTCTTAAAAAGCTCAAAATCATGAGATAAGTCATTATTGTAGTTTTCAACAAACTCGATCATAGCCTAGTTGTGTGTCATGTATATGCACCACCATTAATAGCTCAGAAATTCAAAATGCTCTGGTTTCCAAATGAGGCACACTGTTAAGCTTTGAACTTTCAAACAGATATAAATTTACCACCTCTTATGCCTGATGAGGATAAAAAGTTTCATGGCTCTTTACTTTTGGATTTTAGAAAATGATGGAATCACGTGAAAATGATCCATACACTGTATGTAA
>JAHPZR010014846.1:0-35999 GCA_019787425.1 Platygyra sinensis | reverse complement strand
ACGTGTGAGCTGAGCACAATGACAATCGAGGAACAACATGACAACACCGAGCACCTGGTGCCCAGTATCTACACCCAGGATGCAGATCAAAATTAGAGAGAGGAACCTGGGTACGAGATTGGCCGCAAGTAAGTTCAACATCGGGTTTTTATGCGTCTGTCCTGTTATTGATCATGATTTCGTCATAACATTGTCAAAGTAGCTGTGGATCATTGTCAATAGCAGGACAGACGCATTGAAAAGTGACATCAATATGTTTTTTTACGATAACAAATTGTTGAATTGCCCGCTCTCGCTAGCTGACGCGTCAGATGAATTTCAAAATTCATGTGTCTGTCCGAATATTGACAATAAAACTTAACCAATGAGCGCGCGTGAATTTCTGCAGTTATCGTAAAATTAACAAATTGACGTCAGTTTTTTTATGCGTCTGTCCTGCTATTGATCATGAATTTCGTCATCCCATTGTCAAAGTAGCTGTGGATCCACGAGGCGATAGCCGAGTGGATCCGCAGAATACTTTGACAATGTTATGACGAAATTCATTATCAATAACAGGACAGACGCATTAAAAACTGACATCAAGTTGTTTTTTACGATAACAAATTGTCGAATTGCCGGCTCTCGCTCGCTGACGCGTCGCATGAATTTTAAATTCATGTGTCTGTCCGCATATTGACAATAAAAATTAACCTATAAGCGCGCGTGAATTTCTGCAGTTATCGTAAAAAAACTCATTGTCGGTGCAGGTTTGTGCAGGGTTGTGAAGTTTCGGTAGTCCATAGAGTATCTCAGCGTCTATGCCAACTCTCCCGGATTATCCGGAAATCTTCCTTATACAATCTCCCACTCTCCCATGTGAGGCACCAAATCTCCCAGACAAAACAAATAAAATAAAAATCGCATAATATGCATTTTTCTCGGACATATTTTGGTCGACTTTTTTGTATTTTGGAGGGAAATTTTTTGCTTTCTACTTTGAAAAACTCTTTTAAGGTCAAAAGGTAACATTAGTGATCTCCCGGTTTGTGATTTTCTTTGGTTGGCATCTCTGCATCAGCCGATAGTAACTCTAAATTTAAGAGTCAATATAGCGTCAGTCCTTTTATGCGTAAGTATTTTCGCTGTGTCTAAATACCCGGCAGCCGGGCAAGGTCTTAAATGGACTAAATGCCCGGCAGTCAGAAATTTCCACTGAAAGATTCTTTTAAACTTCTTGATAGTATTTGATGTAACTTTCTTTAGAAATGCAGAGCGATTCCAAAATTATGTTAGTGTGCAAGATGACGAGATAACCGAGCTTGTACATACTATAAAATCGCTCAGTTATCGATACAAACCATTTGTGAGACTCCCGGTCACGGTCTCAAATAGACTAAATGCCCGGCAGTCAGAAATTTTCACAAGAATTTCCACCGAAAGATTCTTTCAAACTTGGGGGGGGGGGGGGGGGGGGGGGGGGAGGGTCGGTATTATTTCAAAGGTTAGAGCCCAAAAAATTTTAGCCCCTCTCGGGTTAACAGCCCAAAAAATCTTGGCTCCCTTTAAAATGGGAGCCAAAAAATTGTAACCCTCCCCTGTGGAAGAAATTTGGAGAATTGAGAATTAGAATGTTGCACCGCTGAAAACCATATGAACGTTATTTTGAGACAAATTATTTCACTAGAATAAGAAAAAAAGCGTTACTATTTTAATACACCGCTATTTACAAAACCCAATAGTTTCACCAAGTAAAGGGAACCCGTACAATAAACAGCCCCGTTGTTACTTATTGAATTCCTGTTTTGTAGTCAACTTCAAGAGTGAACAAATTAATTGTGCATATTTAATAACGGATCAGCGAAAGCTGTCTCTATTCGGTGCGAACTTTTAAATGACAGCGCGAAATCAGAGCTTAGAACAATGTTAGGGTTTTCTGAAAGTGAGAGTAGCTCTAATGCAAGTGACGACGATGAAAGTAGCGACCAAGACAACCTAAGTAGCATCAATGACAGCAAAGACAGTGGAAGAAATAGCAATGACGGGGCCGATGATAGTGATGTAACTAAACAATGTCAGGAGGAGGATTCGGGAAGTGTCTTTACTGCAGTGGAAGCATACGACAGCAGCATTGCAGAAGACATTGGCCCCTACTGGAACACATTGGAATGCACCCTTTACTATGAGCCCATTGAGTAATCGTTTATACATCTTCACTGGACATTGGCATACTGTTTCAAGACTTAACTATGTCGCATTTGTTGAAAAAGAAAAAACAATATGTTTGATACCGTTACTGTTTAAGACTGATTGAGTTTTCTAGCATACCAGAATTTATTGATTTTTTAAAATAACAATAAATCAAGTGATGTTTACAAAATTGTTCTGGGTGTGAGCTTTTTCACTGTGCAATTAAGCTTTGAGTATACGATTCTATGAAGATTCTCTTGCCATGCTAAAGTCAATAGCACAAAGCACATTTGTGCCCATCGCCCAACGTTTAATGAAAGGCGCCCAGAAATTGTAACCCTCCCCTAAACGTGGACCCATAAAATTATGGCCCACCCCAAATGGGCGCCCGAAAAATTAAAGCCCTCCCCTCCCCTCCCTTCCACCCCCCCCACCCCCCCCACAGGTTTAATGACCGCTCCCTTAGTCTTTTTGAGACCGTGACCGACAGTCTCACCGGCAAATGGTTGTGTCGATAAACTGATGAACGATTTTAACGGTATACACAAGCTAAGTAAATTCATCGAATGTAAAACCCAAAATAGTTTTTAGGATCCCTTGACATTTCTAAAGAAACACCAAATACTTGCAGTAGGTTTGATTGAGAATTCCAGTCGGACTTCGGTGAATATTCTGACTGCCGGGCATTTAGTCTTTTGAGATCGTGGCCGGCAGTCGGATAAGACCACTGTGATCATGTGATTTATGGTATACACTGAGCTTGCAGAATTCGTCCACTACAAACTACCATAATAATTTTTAGAATCGGTTGGCTATTCTAAACAAAACATCGCATCTTCTCATTAGGTTCAAAAGAAGCTTTATGGAGCGATTCCTTAAATATCTCTAACTGCCGATGTTATCGTTAATTTTTAGGTGTCAAGCACATGCCGATTTTATAGTATGCACAAGCTCGATTATTTCGTCATCTTGCAAAGGCCCTGGAACGAGGTTGATCTACCACCGCAGTTCACATATGAATTATTTACAGGTTAACGCACTCAGCGAGTGAATTATCGGGATTTACCTGCACGAGTTCACTAACAATGAACGAGAAATTTCAATACCGCACGAGGCCGCCGAGTGCGGTATTGAAAATTTCGAGTTCATTGTTAGTGAACGAGGGCAGGTAAATCCGATAATTTTACGAGCAATGAGTGCGTTAACATTTTTATTATTCAAATTGAATACACTGCAAACAAAAATCGTCAAACTTGAGTCAGCTGAAGCCATAGTGTAATGACAGTGGTGTATAGAATTTACACCACGGCTATTACACCACGATAATGACGTCAAGGAGGTTGTTTCGTCACAACCCAGTTTCACGTGACACAAATCAACCACCAGAGAATTGGAATTCGTACAGTGTATGAAAGTTGAATAATAATTTCATATATACTTCACGCCCATTTCACTCCTCACGGGAGATATGAACTCAACAAATTGGCCCGTTGAAGCCCTGATTTTTTTCAGGCTCCTTCTTTCCAATTGCTTAATGGGGGAGAAACTTAACTACAAATCCGTTGCTAAGGAAATCTCAAAACCTCATTTTTTTTTGGCTCCTGAAGTCCAGTGGGCATCAAATGTTACCGTGTTTCTTCGATACCCGTTTCCTTTAAATGTTTCTATAATTCTCGAAATATTGTACATTTCCTCAAACGCATACTACAAGTTGTAGATAATACCGTGTTTAACAAAACGTATTGTTATATTTCGAAAACGATGCACTCATTCCGAGTTTTCAGACGTTTTCTATTGTGGTCACGTGACATACCAAATATGGGCGTGGTTCGAAACATTAAAGGAGACGTGTATCGAACAAACACGGTAAACTTTGATGCCCACTGCACTTCAGGGGCAAAAAAAGGAGGTTTTGAGATTTCCTTAGCAACAGATTTGTAGTTAAGTTTCTCCCCCTTAAATAAATTGGGAAATTATCTGCCATGATCATTCTTCACTTTGAAATATAACTGCTATCGCCCGTTAAGACAAGAGTGTGGTATCGCACGCATAAATCTGAACTCGAGAACGGATTGTATCATGCTGACAATGCTAAAGCGCATGTGTCTTACATGCTGTGTTCAGCCACAAGGAAAACCATTAAACGTTCGTGTATAAACTGTGTATGAAATATATCGTTTTCCTAACATATAGGTAACACTAACGCAAATCAATCTGCGCATGCGCTTCCAGCGAATCGCTTTTGTTCTTAAGAGAATAGTACCACTAGGATAACAAGAGAATATTGGAACCGTATATAGTTCTGTGATGTTGTTCATGAAGAAATGTAATTGTAGTGCCGGTACGTTTTACGTAGCAATCAAAGGTAGCTACCCCATCCCCCAAAGAAGGCAAATTAATTAATTGGAATTAATTAATTAAATTTAGTGTCTCCTTCAGGTAGGTCCGTCATGCAAGGTGCAAAAAGTATCCCCTTCAGGTAGCTCCATTATGTAAGGTGCACGAAGTGTCTTCCGAGGTAGGTCCGTCATGTGAAGTGCACGAAGTGTCCCCCTAGTTAGGTCCGTCATGTAAGGTGCACAAAGTGTCTCCTTCTGAGTAGGTCCATCATGTAAGTTGCACGAAGTGTCCCCTTCAGGTAGGTCCTTCATGTAAGCTGCATTAAGTGTCCCCTCCAAACAGCTCCATCCTTTAAGGTGCACGGAGTGTCTTCCCGGGTAGGTCCTGTCATGTGAGTTGCACGAAGTGTCCCCTAAGGTAGGTACATCATGTAAGGTGCACGAAGTGCCCCTTCCACGTAGGTCTGTCATGTAAGTTGCACAAAGTGACCCCTCCAGGTAGCTCCATCATGTAAGGTGCACGAACTGTCTTCCCCGTAGGTCTGTCATGTAAGTTGCACGAAGTGTCCCCCTCAGGTAGGTACATCATGTGAAGTGCCACGAAAAGTCCCCTTCAGGTAGGTCTGTCAAGTAAGATGCACGAAGTGTCCCCTCCAGTAGCTCTATCATTGCACGAAGTGTCCCCTTCCAGGTAGCTCGTTCATGTAAGGTGCATTAAGTGTCCCTTCAGGGAGGTCTGTCATGTAAGGTGCACAAAGTATCCCTCCAAGTAGCTCCATCATGTAAGGTGCATGAAGTTTTCCCGCAGAAACCGTCATGTAAGGTGCACGAAGTGTCCCCTCTAGGTAGGTCCATCATGAAAGGTGCATGAAGTGTCCCCTTGATTGGCACCATCATGCAAGGTGCACAAAGTATATCTAGTAGGCACTGTTACCCAATAGACAGTGTTTCCCGGTAGGCACAGTCATCTAAGGTGCACGAAGTGTCCCCGGTATAACTGTCGTGTAAGGTACACAAAGTGTCCCCCCAGTGTCCGTCATGTAAGGTGCACGAAGTGTCCCCTTCCAGGTAGGTAAATCATGTAAGTTGCACAAAAAGTCCCCTTTAGGTAGGTCTGTCAAGTAAGATGCACGAAGTGTCCCCTCCAGGTAGCTCATCATGTAAGGTGCACGAAGTGTCCCCTTACAGGTACCGTCCATCATGTAAGGTGCACAAAGTGTCCCCTTCAGGAGGTCTGTCACGTAAGGTGCACGAAGTATCCCCTCCAGGTAGCTCCATCATGTAAGGTACATGAAGTTTTCCCGGTAGAAAGCGTCATGTAAGGTGCACGAAGTGTCCCCTCTAGGTAGGTCCATCATGTAAGGTGCATGAAGTGTCCCCATGATAGGCACCATCTAGCCTGCGTGACCGGTGTCTGAAGGGGAGGGAAAGGGGAAAGACGAGCTAGTGAACCGATTAGATCGGACGCGGGAGGATCGCGGTAGGGGAAGCCTGCAAGGATGCTATTGTTTTCTTCATTACGCCCTCTAACTAACTATGCAAAAACCACTCAACTGTGGAATGTCTGGCTGTCAAAATTATCCAATCAGAATGACGTCGCTTCTTTCGTGACAAAATCTGTAGATGCCAATGGGTTCTCGTATCTCTTGTCTTTGTTGTTTTGCACGAAAAAATGAATTTTAAAATTGAAGACCTCAGCTTCGGACGTTGGAAAAGGGAGAAGAGGCCGGCCCAAAGAGAAGGCAATTGCAACAATGTTTGTAGAGTTTGCCAGATAAATCTAAAAGTAACATATGGCAAAAGTGTGGCTAAAGCTTGGAGAAATATATTCAAAACTGTCGACGAGAAAAGAAATATTCAGAGTTGTCTCAAGCGAATCTCTGGAGAGCTTTGGGAAAACAGTGATTGCTTCTTACATCGATTCACAGTCGGCCCGGAGTGCCTGTTCATGTTTCAACTGTATGCGACTAGCAAGCCACTAAGGGGCCGACCATTTAACTCTTGAGGGAGGGGTGGGTGATTTCTGGTCAGCAAGAATTTTTTTCATAGCAATCTGGGGGCAGGATATTTTTTCCCGTTTTTTCCCATAAGCTTTCTATTCGGCATCCGGCTGCACGCAATTTTTTTTTCCGAGAAGAGCTTGCAGGAAATTTTTTTCAAAAATCACCCACGCCCCCCTCAAGAGTTAAATGGTCGGCCCCTAAACTGCTACTGAGTAGTGTCTTCTTTAGTGATTGTAGAAATCGCTTATCTGTGGCACTTTCCCCCGATGCACAGACAACAATTTGCGCACTTCCATGTCTTCCAAACAAACTAGCCTTGAGCCAAATATCAGGCAGTGAAATTCATGGCTTCGACTTCCATAATCTGGTCGCTAATAATTCTGAAAAGAGGCGTCATTACTAGCATCTGCTGACATATGATAAATAAGGTCGAAACGATCTCTTGATTTATCCACCTTGTTGAATATAAACGTGAGAAGACCGTAATGGTGTCGAGTGACAGGTCGCTTGACCAATCAGAAGGATGGATTAGGTAATTCATTAAATCTGACCAATCATGATTTTTACGTTCGTCTGGTGGACGCAAAAAATAAACAACAATAGCGTCCTTGCAGGTCGTACCTTCTCCCTCCCGCGCTCATTTTGACTTTCCTCCCTCCCTTTCTACGGCCTGCCACGCAGGCTAGGCACCGTCATGCAAGATGCACAAAGTATATCTGGTAGGCACTGTTACCCGCTAGGCAGTGTTACCCGGTAGGCACCGTCATGTAAGGTGCACGAAGTGTCCCCAGTATGAACTGTCGTGTAAGGTACACAAAGTGTCCGTCATGTACACAAAGTGCCCCCCAGTGTCCGTCATGTAAGCTGCACGAAGTGTCCCCTCCAGGTAGGTCCGTCATGTAAAGTGCACGAAGTGTCCCCTCCAGGTAGGTCCGTCATACAAAGTGCACGAAGTGTCTACTCCCAGGTAGGTCCGTCATGGAAGGTGCATGAAGTGTTTCCTCTCAAGTGTTCCGGGTTTTGATATCATGATGTTTTCAATCCTTGCGATTTTTTTCAGCAATCAGCAAAAATACGTTTCTGCAAAAATAAATATCGCAAAGCGTTTTTCCCTTAAAAAAGTTATTCCTGTTCAATTAGCTTGTCTGTTTCTTTCAACTGTGAGACAGAAAGTGCTTCTGAGGAAGACCGTTTGAAAGGTGAAGATAGAATTGATAAAGACAATGCATCAGCTGATAATAATTGTCCTTCTGATTATCAGAACAATGTGTCAGGGTTGTGCCACAGGGCCTCTTTGTGCCACAGGGTCTCTGCTCGAACTTGGTGTATAGATTTATACTATTTACTTTATTAATACATAGAAAAGTGGCAAAAGACTACACTGAGTAACTTAAGATATAAGTATGTTTAAGGTTGAGCCAGAATGCTAAATGAACAGGAACTTTGCTCCTTAGTCACGTGACTTGCCAGACCCAATTGTTTGTATAAATTTGAATTCAAATTTACGATAATTTGCAGTTGTAATCCTTGAGTTATTTTGATGTCAGGAGAATAGCTATAACCACCAAGTTTAGAGAATTAATCGGGGTTGATAGATTTATTTCTTTTGTTTCAATTACAACGTATATCCATTGGAGAGGGACTGGGACTAGCCAAAATAGGAAATAATGGCAAAATAATAAAACATTTTCAGAATCCCCGTTTTAAAAAAACACATATAAGCAGGTAAGATATAGCTTTTGAAAGAAAAAAACGAAATTTTTCTAGTACGTTTACATCTTGTAACTTAAATGATCATATTCTTTCAATTTAGGGCGTGGCCACTCACATGACCACTGAAGTCGAGTAAGTTTTCATACATAAAAATAAACACTTAGAAGCCACGTTTTAGTAAAAGGACTGAATTTTAAAAGCATGTCCAAAACATCATACTTAAGTGATATGGGAATAATTCAATCAAATCCAAAACTACTTTTGTAGGCGAACATACGGCGTATTTAAATCTAAACGAATGAGTAAATACCTTCGTTGTGATTTTGCCGAATGAAAAATAAAATTAATAATGGTAATTGAACTGAGTGGGGTGCAATTTGGTCTGAAATCATCTGCGTGATTTCAAATCGAACGAGAGCGCAGCTCCAGGCTATACGCACAACAAAAAAAGGGTAAAGCGATTTTATAAGTTTTCCCCTTATTTTAAACTAGTCTGTACGATCGTTATATTCCCATACAAACTCTTGTAATAACGCTATTACGCAATGTCATGTTGACCGTTCCCAAAGGACTTGGGCTACCTGTGGTTCAAGTCCCGCACATAGTAATGGCGCAGCTCGGGGCCAGGGCGGCAGAGAGGGGTACATGTACATGGTACAGTCGACTCCTGATAACTCGAATCTTCAAGGGAAAAAGGTTCGAGTTATCGGGAGTTCGAGTTAAAATATCGCCAGCTGAGATCAAGTGACCGGAAATAAGGAAAAAACATGCATATGCTGTGCAGATTATTAAATTTAATTACAGAATAGAGAAATCGAGTGAAACAGTAAAACAATACATCTCTAAGTTACTTTATGAATCGGGACGTAACGCCAAAGTGAAAAATATAAGAAAGAGAAGCCAAGGAGAAGTTTAGGAACTGTGAAGTATACGGCTGAACCTGTACTAAACTGACACGTTTTGTGGAAAGAAGAAGTTAAAGTTCACACGGTTGCTTCAAAAGAAATTTATTGTTTTCTACTACACAGCTCACTGCTTGTTTTGATTTGCCACGTAGAACCCGTATTGACCATCCTCAAAGGCTCAGGAGCAGTTAATCGAGACGCGAGGAAAATAAATGCGCGACAAAAGTTTTCAGATGTAGAGCTACTCTGTAGAAATGCTGTTAATAAATCGTTATTATTATTATTATTATTATTATTATTATTACTATTACTATTATTGTTGTTGTTGTTGTTATTATTATTATATAATTATTGTTATTATTATTATTATTATTATTATTATTATGTTTTATTATTATTATTATTATTATTATTATTATTATTATTATTATTATTATTATATTATTATTATTATTATTATTATTATTATTATTATTCTCGGAAATTTTGCAAGCTAGAAGGACGTGCCCCTGGGACCGAACCGACAAATTTCTTGCAGTAAAGTGACTTTCGTGAACCCTTTCGTCCGCCGAGTTACCAACGTCGCGCCCCCGGATGCATATTGACAGTTCATCGAAGAGTAGAATTGTAAAGCGAAAATGACCTGAAGGGAAATGAAAATTGTTACTGTTTTTCTTTTTATGGGTATATATGCGGTCTCAAAGTTTTGAGCGCTTTCGGCCTGAAAAAGGTGAGAGATTTTTGATCATTTTGTCTGCGTGAATAGGGTGTGTTTCACTATGGCTTAGTACTGGGTATTGGGCAAATTTGTAGCTCTCCCTATGTTTAGACAAGTGCAAATGGAAGCCAGTTCCGCCGGGTTGGCTGCAGTCCGTGTCATGTGGAGCCGTGTACTAATTTTACAGGTCTTTTTTTTTTATTATTAAACTTCGCCTTCTAACAACTAATAACAAACATGAGGACAAAAACAAAGAAAACAACTACTGGGTTATGGCAGGGTGTCCACAACAGCTGCCGCCGCTCTGAACAGCTGCCTGCGGTCGGAACAGAAATACATCAGTCGAGTCTGGCTCAGGTCTGCCAATAGGGTATGCATAGAAAATAAAAAACTTTTGGTCTGAAGCAGAGAACAGCCACTTTTAAGGTGTCAAAAGGTTGGGCCGCGCAGCTCACGAGAACACCAGGAGGAAAACCTGGAAAGCCAAGCACATTTTAAGAGAAATTTGTTCATGGTACGTTCGTGGTGATGTGGATCTCGATATTACTCAGATTATATGGTGCATGAGAGGAGAAACGTTGAATCTTTGTCGGTTTCTGCATAGGCTTTTGTACATTATGCAAGCATTTTTTCGAGATTTTTAAATAGTGAGGTGAAAGAATTGAGCATTATTCGAACATTTTAATGGCAAATTAATTTTTTCCACAGAGTATAAAAGTAAAAGTTACTTTTTACGAGAAAATGAAGACTTAGCTTTGAAAAAAACCTTTTCACTTAAGTATCACTGAAAGGGAATAAATGCTTAACGGAGGGGGTGAATAGGGGTATGTAAATCCGCCGATCCGCTAAAATTAATGGCTGGTTCCGTCAATCCGCTCAAAAAATCAACTAAATCCGAATCCGCAAATTGTTTGTCCGGCATCAAGCGTCATGCAGCTGAGGAGATTGTTGCCATCATAAGACAGCGTAGAAAATCTCTACAGTCCTCAGACTATCATATCGAAAGACCTAACGGTTGCAGGAGAAACGCCATGCCTTGGGGTTCATTCAGCCTAATTTGGAGCATCCCTCTACCAACCGAACTGAGTTTTCATACTCAGTGAGTGTTTCTTTGCAAAATCTAACCTTTTCCACGGGCTGTAACAACGTTCTTGGTGGAGGAGAATGTCCTTTCTTTTGCACTGAGAAAGCATCATCAACAACAACAACAATCTTTATTTGTACTCAAAAAAAGTTACAAAATTGAATGACATTATTAAAAGTAAAATTAGAGCACCAGCTGCCTGAAATCATAAAGATTTCTAACAGGCTTTAAATCACACTGTTTTGGAATTTGGCGTGATTATCTTTAATCGATCGAGCGTCCCAAACATACACAACCGAGTCAAACTCAACGCAAATACCAACTGGTTGTTAGAATTGGCAGTCTGAGGCAAGCCCATCTCGACTGCCTTCAACACCAGTACCTGGTACACCAGTATCATCTGAAAGATGAGAGGTTCCACGCGGGTAGAAGGCAATTTGATCACGGCCGTCGCGGACCCGACACGCTGAAGTGCGTCACTAGTTAAGTTACTAAGTTTAGTAGGACCTTACGCATATACGACGGCGACGGCGAGGACGACGCCTAGTAAAAAATGTGCTTCTATTTTACTTTGGGATTTCTCATTTTTGAGATCTATTCAGTGTGTTTGTCGGTATTGAAATCTGCCCCTGCTGAATATGCTACGAATGCGTTCAGTTCCAAATAGAAATACGAAAAATTAGCCGTTGTGGTTCACGTTCTCCAAACAACGCAGAATTTGGTCATTTCACGTTGTTGTTTTGCAGAGGACGGCAATGAAATGTACCAAGAATTATAACGCATGTGCACAGCTATTGTTCTGCTCATTAAACCTATTATATTGTTTGGTGACGTTTTCGTTGCCGTTGCCGTCGTGTTTTGCGTAAGGTCCCTATATTTCTAGTCATTTTTTCCACTGCGTGACATCGGGCACAAAAAAGAAAGAAAGTGAGATTTTGGGGCAACCTGGAGATGTACGATCCGGACTTCCTAACAACCAAAATCCAAAATCTGGGCCCAAAAACTTGATAAAACCGCGTTTCGCCGTGATCATAGGATCCGCAGATCCGTTAAAATTTCGCTCTGAATCCAGAATCCGGGCTAAAATATTTACCAAATCCGCCGATCCGTAGACCTATTCACCCCCCTCATTAACAGAGCAACAGATTATTTAGAGAATTATCTCCTGGTGCGTTAAAATTTTTACGTAAGTTGTTGTTGACTTGTTATACTAAGTATGTGTCCTTTGATAAGCAGTCTGAACTGTTGATTGTGTTGAAATGTTAAAATTATGAAAATCAGTTTAAAAAACTCCTACGTAATAAGCATTATTAAACCGAGCATTTTAGTGACAATTTTGGGCCGGGGGAAACCGAGCATTTTAGTGGAAAAAACTGAGCATAATAAAGTGAAGCAATTTAGTGGATAAATAAAAGCGCAGTGGGCTCCTGACAAAAGCCTATTCCTGCAACTTCGTTCCCAGGGAGTCCCTCCGAGATATGCTGAGATCAGGAGCGAGCTGAGGTTGTACTTTCTGGTCCAGATCACTGAACTCAACCAAAGTGCGCGAAAGGATCGCAAGTGCCCGGAATGGAGAAATATCGCGAAAATTTCAAATTCTCAGCCATAGCAGAGAAAAAAAAAAAACTAAATCAGCTGCAGTTTTATGGGCATTGTGTATATACCCGTACCGTACACCGTATTAAATCAGAAATTGTTGACATCTGTGAAGTTGATTGGCTCTCTAACAAAAGCTATTATTGGAGAGCGCACAAACACCCAAACAAAGCCTCTCTCAAACTTTATCGCTGCAAGCTTGAAATAATGTATTTCTGGCTGTCTGTACCCGGTCCATAAAGTTAAAATCAATACGAGAGGACGATGAATCGTTCCAGTATACTTTTATTTCTGTCACTCTTGCTTGTCGTCGTCCCGAGGGCGTCATGTTCACTCAATTTGTACATAAATCGCACTGAATCCAAGAAAATTCTCGGTGGGGTTGCCTCGATACCCTTCATCCAAGATCGATCGATTGATTAAGAAACGCTTTAAAACGATACAGGTTTTATTAACCTCGCTGTTATGTTTCTCCATTGTAGGGATCGAGGGTGACATATACTACATACGAGACGGGCAAGTCAAACTCAACGCCGTCAACTTTAACATGACGGTGCCTTCGCGTGTAGATTGTTTGCGTTTTATTTGGTACTCTAAACGGATACCGTCCAAGCCCATGGTAAGTAACTTAGCTGAGTAGAATCCTAAATGAGTGGATTTATATATGTGCAGCATTCGATAGCCTTATTTCAGCGCTGTATAGTTAGTAAAGCTTGTCGGCTTGCAGCACACTTCAGTCTGCACGATAGCGCTAGCAATAGCACGAATTTGTTTATTTCATCGGTTTTCATTAATTTTGCCCGTCGATTCGCTTCAAACTATAAAACCCGTGTTCTACGTGATCCTAGATCATTCACGTTTTTTAAGGAACTTCATTCACAAAGCGTATAAAGTGAATGAGTATGACGAATTATACTTTACACTTCGTAACGTCTTCGCTTTATTGCTATGTTTACAATCAGCCATGCATTTACCCTTAGCGGAATTGTTTTCTTTGTTTGAAATCAGTGATGACCTTTTCTCTCCTAGGGATACTACTACTACACTTTAAAACTGAGATCATTTACTCCTGATCTTCTGGTCGAACCAAAGGTGAACATAGAACGACTTGGTCCTGTTCCAGAAACCAAGAAAGGTACAATGTAGTTTTCGATTTCCCGATTAAATTTTCCAAGCGTGCGAGAATTTAGCCCATGGCACGAAGTACATTTGTGGCTATATATCACTCGATCGAGGGCTTCAGATTTCTCGTAAATGTAGAAATTCATTGACTACGTGAGGTTTCAATGGAAAAGAATTCACCCAATGCTCTTAAACGTATACTGTTTCCTCATTTTCGCCGATAACTATGACGGAAAAGGAAACTGGGCACATGCAGATAATGTAATGTAATTTACCCTCAGCGGAGCAAACAACACAAGAACGTTTTGACCACATGCACAATCTAGCTGGCGAGACATTGCTTCTCTTAAAATTTTTAAAGCTCGCAAGCTACCATTTGCAGAAAAATATCATTCTGGAAAACCCGCCCTCGCAGTCTTGCATCGCTCCAAAGCCTCAATTTGTAAAACGCATTTTGACTTATCAAACTGATCGCTTGTACTGGCACCACAACTTTCGATGTTTCCCCTAGCCATGCGTATTTTTTGCGGATGTTCCGGCATGGACTATAGAAGACAAATCTAAAAGTGAAGTAAAAATGTGTGTCATTTTGAAAGTTGAAACTTGAGGTTTATTTGTTGTTATCAAGTGTTGTTTGCTTTCGCGATACAGAACATATTTGCAGCGTAGCAAACGATTGCTCTTGACACCTTGAAGAGCAATTAAATGACACCAAAACAATTAAAATCGTTGGGAAGATTACGCTCTCTCTGAAACTTCCTTCCTAGGCATATTTTAGCTTGTTTTGGTGATCTGTCACCTAGCATTCAAGCATTCTTTTGGAACTGATTTAAGTGATCATGATGTGCCAATATTTTGTCTTGATGAACAAAGGATAATTATTATCCTGCCTAAAATGGTCTGGTGATTTTTATCCAATATCACAAGGCTTGCTTTCCAATCAGCTAAGTTAAACCTTCCCCACTGAATCCCTTCCCCTATCCCCCCCCCCCCCCCCACCCCTTGGTGTTATTTTTAGCTGCTAACTGACTAATCATAACTGACTAACTAACTAAAATTTATCCAGGCTATGAGCCAAACCAGACGCCTTATCTACTGTCATGAAATGATGCCCTGGATTGATTGCCTAATTTGGCTACATTATAGCTGATTATCATTTTTGGTTCAAGTTGGCGACATGTATCGATCAGGTTCATTTAGTCTCACTATTCATATTTTGCTTGACTGCATTTTCCAAAATTACAACCATGACTTGATTGAACTTGCTGATGTGCCTTATGCCTCTAAAGCTTACCGTGAAAGTATGATTAATTAAGATTAACAATCCTGCCTTGATTTGCCCAGAGAAAGAATTTCACTGGACATTTTTCCCTTTTGTTTGAAAACTATGAAGTGTATGCTAACTTGCGGAAATTTTCAAATTGGTAATACTAATTAGAGAAAATCAATGATATAAACAAATCCGTAGTAGTTCAATTTTTGATAGGCATGTATAATTATCAATCGAAGGTGGTCTGGAATATAAATGGTCATAAATAGATTTAATTATTTCATGGCCTGAAGGCAGTGATTATCAAGCCAGTGAACCAATTAAGAGAGAACATAAAATCAGTCAAACATATCACAAACTGAACAAACTGTTTAGCAAGCTATACAAATACTGCATCTTGTATAACCCTGCAAACTGCCAATTTTGTTTTCTCTGGCATGGAGCAACCTTTGAGCA
Organism: Platygyra sinensis; assembly: GCA_019787425.1. Lineage (NCBI taxonomy): Eukaryota > Metazoa > Cnidaria > Anthozoa > Scleractinia > Merulinidae > Platygyra > Platygyra sinensis. Next base: position 20,624 of record JAHPZR010014846.1, on the reverse strand, counting down.
CTTACAATATTCTGATAGATCTGCATGTGACATTATTAGGTGAAAATAAATAAATAAACAAAACATAATCAAAGGTATCACAAAAAAGATCTACAGCCGAGGTAATATTGTATTTTTTTATTGGTTAGTGACAACTAATTATTCCAAAAATGTGAGATTACTTTTATGAAGATAGCTAGCCAGGAGAAACTGAATTTGCATAAATAGACTTAAACCCCTATTAGGATATGCATGATTATTATTCAACAAATTGTAACACTATCCAAATATGGTCATGATGCTCTCGATATCTGTCATCCGTGGGTGACAGATATCCGGCGATATACGTAGCTTCGTACCTGGGAAGAAAAAGTGAAGTGAAAAAATGGTGACAGAAAGGTTTAAAAATGTTACGAGCTTGGAAATCATTTTGTTATCAATTTGTTGAATAATAGAACAATTATCCTGCTCAATCTCGTGGAATATCGTCTGATTTTAGCCGACTCGGCCTACGGCCTCGTCGGCTAAGTATCAGACGATATTCCGCGCGATTTCGCAGGATAGTTGTTAATACACAGCAAGTTATACCAGTGATAATTTGCAAACTTAACATTTAATTTGTTTAATTGACAATTGTTCTGGAAAGCTGCAAACAGCCACCATTAAGCAAACATATGTGATTCTTTATTTCTTGTGGATATTTGCTTCCGCATCAAAAATTAGATTTTTTTATATTGAATAATTTTCACAATGTGCAACATGATGACAGTGTTTCCACCTGACTGCGCCGTTGCCAGAAATCCGGCGTTGCAATCAGAGAAGGCCCCAGGAAAAATGGAAAAGGGGCCGATTTAACATGCTTTAATTTTACAAGGTTGCAGGCTTATTGACAGGCATAACATTTTAATAACCATATCCTGGCTCAAAATTGCAACCGATACGGTTGCCAATGCAACTAACAACTTACAGTGCAACTAACATTTCTTCCTTGACAACCAAATATTCTGGTTTAGTTGTGACTTCATTTCACTATGTTGAGGATCAATAACACCTTATGTTTTTCTAGAAAAACCATATTGAAAGATCTTTGCTTCTAAAAACACTCCACATAAGAAAAGAAGTCAATCCATCCTTTTGCTTTGCTGTATTCTCTCGAATCAGAAAACTTCCAAATGGCTGATCAGTGAACATGTTTGAAACCGCCCTGTAATACATTCCAAACCTTTAATCTTTGACTATGTAATGTGTGCTTTTGTATATATTGTTCTCGTGACATGTGGTCCTTCCATATAATTATGGGCTGACCAGAAAATTTGCATTTGGCAACTAGTTTTAACCAATTACTATTTATTGGCCCCTAAAACAAGTCTTCAGGGGCCGCTTTGCCCCTCAAGTAAATTTTTATGGCTGAAAACACTGAATTTACATGCTGTTGTTTAGTTAATTTGCTTGAATGAATCCCTCTTCATTGCCAGAATTCTGTGTAAATATGACCTGTAGTGGAACCAAGGATGGCACAGCACACATGCTAATCCAAATAAACATAACTTCAAAAGAAAGGCAATTGGTGTTAAATCTTCGAAGGATAAAATCATGTAGAAAAGGTATTGGACCTTTTGCTTAATATAAACTATGAACACTGGTCTGTCAGTCATTTTTATATCTCTCACTTCTCTTGACGATCTCCTGTACATGTGTCCTATTGGCTTCATTCTAATACATTCTTTTTTCCATATTTAGCTGCTCATGTTGATTAAAACTATTACCAAGCCGACAGTTTCACAGCAGAGAGGTAAAATGCATATATAGCTCTAAAGTGCATAATGACATGAAAAATTTTTCTGCTTATTTGAAAGGCCTTTCAAAATACAGAAGAATGGCGTTTTTCTTTTCGAAAATATCTTTTTTTGGTTCAGAGATATTGATGTTTTTCTATTATGCAAATTAGATCAATGATGACGTCATATTGTTTGCAACTTAAAATGATAAAATACTGAATAAACATTAATATCTCTAGAAATATTAAGGCAGTGTTCTTGAAACTTGGCACCATAAATGTTGCATCACAAAAGAAACAAAATGACACCCTTAATGCTGTTGCCATGACAACAGTTTGGCTACTGGTGCTGTCTTAATAAAAACTTGAATTCCCAGTTTTTGTCTTAAACCAGAACCATCTACCCCACACAATCTATTGATGGGAGTTAAGACAATATGGGAACTGTGTCTCTTCCAAGTAGCACCCTTTGTCGCATTCAGGGGTTGCAAATGGGGGGGGGGGGGGGTTTGGGTGGTTTAACACCAAAGTAAGGGGGACCCAGGCAACCTGGGCCCCTGTCCCTACCCTCTGCCCCTCCACCTAGATTTTTGCCACTGATGACGCACAAAAAAGGAATGTAAAATTAGAATTATTTTGTCCTTGGCATTCAGTCCTTGGATTAAGCTTAATCCTAGATAAACATTCAATCCTCTTTAGAGAGCAGGATAGCCTTAAAGTATTTTAGAATGGAAAACTTTTATAGATAGCCTTCATTGACGAAACCTATTTAGAGCAAATGTGACAATTCTCTACTGAAATCCGCAGCAACAATTAGGTAGGAGAGTAAGTAATAAATTGTGTCAGTGGTTAAAAGCCAGCTGTAGATCTACAGCTGGCTTTGACTTACCACTGACACAATTTTCTACTTACTCCACACCAAAATGTTGCTGCGGAGTTTCAGTAGAGAATTGACACATTTGGCTCTAAAAGATATCGTCAAAGAAGGCTATCTATAAAAGTTTTCCATTCTAAAATACTTTAAGCGAACCTGCTCTCTAAAGAGGATTGAATGTTTATCTAGGATTAAGCTTAATCCAAGGACTGAATGCCAAGGACAAAATAATTCTAATTTTACATTCCTTTTTTGTGCAGTCATCAGTGGCAAAAATCTAGGTGGAGGGGCAGAGGGTAGGGACAGGGGCCCAGGTTGCCTGGGTCCCCCTTACTTTGGTGTTAAACCACCCAAACCCCCCCCCCCCCCCATTTGCAACCCCTGAAATGCCGACAAAGGGTGCTACTTGGAAGAGACACAGTTCCCATATTGTCTTAACTCCCATCAATAGATTGTGCGGGGTAGATGGTTCTGGTTTAAGACAAAAACTGGGAATTCAAGTTTTTATTAAGACAGCACCAGTAGCCAAACTGTTGTCATGGCAACAGCATTAAGGGTGTCATTTTGTTTCTTTTGTGTATGAAACATTTATGGTGCCAAGTTTCAAGAACACTGCCTTAATATTTCTAGAGATATTAATGTTTATTCAGTATTTTATCATTTTAAGTTGCAAACAATATGACGTCATCATTGATCTAATTTGCATAATAGAAAAAACATCAATATCTCTGAACCAAAAAAAGATAATTTCGAAAAGAAAAACGCCATTCTTCTGTATTTTGAAAGGCCTTTCAAATAAGCAGAAAAAATTTTCATGTCAATTATGCACTTTAGAGCTATATATGCATTTTACCTCTCTGCTGTGAAACTGTCGGCTTGGTAATAGTTTTAATCAACATGAGCAGCTAAATATGGAAAAAAGAATGTATTAGAATGAAGCCAATAGGACACATGTACAGGAGATCGTCAAGAGAAGTGAGAGATATAAAAATGACTGACAGACCAGTGTTCATAGTTTATATTAAGCAAAAGGTCCAATACCTTTTCTACATGATTTTATCCTTCGAAGATTTAACACCAATTGCCTTTCTTTTGAAGTTATGTTTATTTGGATTAGCATGTGTGCTGTGCCATCCTTGGTTCCACTACAGGTCATATTTACACAGAATTCTGGCAATGAAGAGGGATTCATTCAAGCAAATTAACTAAACAACAGCATGTAAATTCAGTGTTTTCAGCCATAAAAATTTACTTGAGGGGCAAAGCGGCCCCTGAAGACTTGTTTTAGGGGCCAATAAATAGTAATTGGTTAAAACTAGTTGCCAAATGCAAATTTTCTGGTCAGCCCATAATTATATGGAAGGACCACATGTCACGAGAACAATATATACAAAAGCACACATTACATAGTCAAAGATTAAAGGTTTGGAATGTATTACAGGGCGGTTTCAAACATGTTCACTGATCAGCCATTTGGAAGTTTTCTGATTCGAGAGAATACAGCAAAGCAAAAGGATGGATTGACTTCTTTTCTTATGTGGAGTGTTTTTAGAAGCAAAGATCTTTCAATATGGTTTTTCTAGAAAAACATAAGGTGTTATTGATCCTCAACATAGTGAAATGAAGTCACAACTAAACCAGAATATTTGGTTGTCAAGGAAGAAATGTTAGTTGCACTGTAAGTTGTTAGTTGCATTGGCAACCGTATCGGTTGCAATTTTGAGCCAGGATATGGTTATTAAAATGTTATGCCTGTCAATAAGCCTGCAACCTTGTAAAATTAAAGCATGTTAAATCGGCCACCTTTTCCATTTTTCCTGGGGGCCTTCTCTGATTGCAACGCCGGATTTCTGGCAACGGCGCAGTCAGGTGGAAACACTGTCATCATGTTGCACATTGTGAAAATTATTCAATATAAAAAAATCTAATTTTTGATGCGGAAGCAAATATCCACAAGAAATAAAGAATCACATATGTTTGCTTAATGGTGGCTGTTTGCAGCTTTCCAGAACAATTGTCAATTAAACAAATTAAATGTTAAGTTTGCAAATTATCACTGGTATAACTTGCTGTGTATTAACAACTATCCTGCGAAATCGTGTGGAATATCGTCTGATACTTAGCCGATGAGGCCGTAGGCCGAGTCGGCTAAAATCAGACGATATTCCACGAGATTGAGCAGGATAATTGTTCTATTATTCAACAAAATTGATAACAAAATTGATTTCCAAGCTCGTAACATTTTTAAACCTTTCTGTCACCATTTTTTCACTTCACTTTTCTTCCCAGGTACGAAGCTACGTATATCGCCGGATATCTGTTACCCACGGATGACAGATATCGAGAGCATCATGACCATATTTGGATAGTGTTACAATTTGTTGAATAATAATCATGCATATCCTAATAGGGGTTTAAGTTATTTATGCAAATTCAGTTTCTCCTGGCTAGCTATCTTCATAAAAGTAATCTCACATTTTTGGAATAATTAGTTGTCACTAACCAATAAAAAAATACAATATTACCTCGGCTGTAGATCTTTTTTGTGATACCTTTGATTATGTTTTGTTTATTTATTTATTTTCAACCTAATAATGTCACATGCAGATCTATCAGAATATTGTAAGTGCTCAAAGGTTGCTCCATGCCAGAGAAAACAAAATTGGCAGTTTGCAGGGTTATACAAGATGCAGTATTTGTATAGCTTGCTAAACAGTTTGTTCAGTTTGTGATATGTTTGACTGATTTTATGTTCTCTCTTAATTGGTTCACTGGCTTGATAATCACTGCCTTCAGGCCATGAAATAATTAAATCTATTTATGACCATTTATATTCCAGACCACCTTCGATTGATAATTATACATGCCTATCAAAAATTGAACTACTACGGATTTGTTTATATCATTGATTTTCTCTAATTAGTATTACCAATTTGAAAATTTCCGCAAGTTAGCATACACTTCATAGTTTTCAAACAAAAGGGAAAAATGTCCAGTGAAATTCTTTCTCTGGGCAAATCAAGGCAGGATTGTTAATCTTAATTAATCATACTTTCACGGTAAGCTTTAGAGGCATAAGGCACATCAGCAAGTTCAATCAAGTCATGGTTGTAATTTTGGAAAATGCAGTCAAGCAAAATATGAATAGTGAGACTAAATGAACCTGATCGATACATGTCGCCAACTTGAACCAAAAATGATAATCAGCTATAATGTAGCCAAATTAGGCAATCAATCCAGGGCATCATTTCATGACAGTAGATAAGGCGTCTGGTTTGGCTCATAGCCTGGATAAATTTTAGTTAGTTAGTCAGTTATGATTAGTCAGTTAGCAGCTAAAAATAACACCAAGGGGTGGGGGGGGGGGGGGGGATAGGGGAAGGGATTCAGTGGGGAAGGTTTAACTTAGCTGATTGGAAAGCAAGCCTTGTGATATTGGATAAAAATCACCAGACCATTTTAGGCAGGATAATAATTATCCTTTGTTCATCAAGACAAAATATTGGCACATCATGATCACTTAAATCAGTTCCAAAAGAATGCTTGAATGCTAGGTGACAGATCACCAAAACAAGCTAAAATATGCCTAGGAAGGAAGTTTCAGAGAGAGCGTAATCTTCCCAACGATTTTAATTGTTTTGGTGTCATTTAATTGCTCTTCAAGGTGTCAAGAGCAATCGTTTGCTACGCTGCAAATATGTTCTGTATCGCGAAAGCAAACAACACTTGATAACAACAAATAAACCTCAAGTTTCAACTTTCAAAATGACACACATTTTTACTTCACTTTTAGATTTGTCTTCTATAGTCCATGCCGGAACATCCGCAAAAAATACGCATGGCTAGGGGAAACATCGAAAGTTGTGGTGCCAGTACAAGCGATCAGTTTGATAAGTCAAAATGCGTTTTACAAATTGAGGCTTTGGAGCGATGCAAGACTGCGAGGGCGGGTTTTCCAGAATGATATTTTTCTGACAAATGGTAGCTTGCGAGCTTTAAAAATTTTAAGAGAAGCAATGTCTCGCCAGCTAGATTGTGCATGTGGTCAAAACGTTCTTGTGTTGTTTGCTCCGCTGAGGGTAAATTACATTACATTATCTGCATGTGCCCAGTTTCCTTTTCCGTCATAGTTATCGGCGAAAATGAGGAAACAGTATACGTTTAAGAGCATTGGGTGAATTCTTTTCCATTGAAACCTCACGTAGTCAATGAATTTCTACATTTACGAGAAATCTGAAGCCCTCGATCGAGTGATATATAGCCACAAATGTACTTCGTGCCATGGGCTAAATTCTCGCACGCTTGGAAAATTTAATCGGGAAATCGAAAACTACATTGTACCTTTCTTGGTTTCTGGAACAGGACCAAGTCGTTCTATGTTCACCTTTGGTTCGACCAGAAGATCAGGAGTAAATGATCTCAGTTTTAAAGTGTAGTAGTAGTATCCCTAGGAGAGAAAAGGTCATCACTGATTTCAAACAAAGAAAACAATTCCGCTAAGGGTAAATGCATGGCTGATTGTAAACATAGCAATAAAGCGAAGGACGTTACGAAGTGTAAAGTATAATTCGTCATACTCATTCACTTTATACGCTTTGTGAATGAAGTTCCTTAAAAAACGTGAATGATCTAGGATCACGTAGAACACGGGTTTTATAGTTTGAAGCGAATCGACGGGCAAAATTAATGAAAACCGATGAAATAAACAAATTCGTGCTATTGCTAGCGCTATCGTGCAGACTGAAGTGTGCTGCAAGCCGACAAGCTTTACTAACTATACAGCGCTGAAATAAGGCTATCGAATGCTGCACATATATAAATCCACTCATTTAGGATTCTACTCAGCTAAGTTACTTACCATGGGCTTGGACGGTATCCGTTTAGAGTACCAAATAAAACGCAAACAATCTACACGCGAAGGCACCGTCATGTTAAAGTTGACGGCGTTGAGTTTGACTTGCCCGTCTCGTATGTAGTATATGTCACCCTCGATCCCTACAATGGAGAAACATAACAGCGAGGTTAATAAAACCTGTATCGTTTTAAAGCGTTTCTTAATCAATCGATCGATCTTGGATGAAGGGTATCGAGGCAACCCACCGAGAATTTTCTTGGATTCAGTGCGATTTATGTACAAATTGAGTGAACATGACGCCCTCGGGACGACGACAAGCAAGAGTGACAGAAATAAAAGTATACTGGAACGATTCATCGTCCTCTCGTATTGATTTTAACTTTATGGACCGGGTACAGACAGCCAGAAATACATTATTTCAAGCTTGCAGCGATAAAGTTTGAGAGAGGCTTTGTTTGGGTGTTTGTGCGCTCTCCAATAATAGCTTTTGTTAGAGAGCCAATCAACTTCACAGATGTCAACAATTTCTGATTTAATACGGTGTACGGTACGGGTATATACACAATGCCCATAAAACTGCAGCTGATTTAGTTTTTTTTTTTTCTCTGCTATGGCTGAGAATTTGAAATTTTCGCGATATTTCTCCATTCCGGGCACTTGCGATCCTTTCGCGCACTTTGGTTGAGTTCAGTGATCTGGACCAGAAAGTACAACCTCAGCTCGCTCCTGATCTCAGCATATCTCGGAGGGACTCCCTGGGAACGAAGTTGCAGGAATAGGCTTTTGTCAGGAGCCCACTGCGCTTTTATTTATCCACTAAATTGCTTCACTTTATTATGCTCAGTTTTTTCCACTAAAATGCTCGGTTTCCCCCGGCCAAAATTGTCACTAAAATGCTCGGTTTAATAATGCTTATTACGTAGGAGTTTTTTAAACTGATTTTCATAATTTTAACATTTCAACACAATCAACAGTTCAGACTGCTTATCAAAGGACACATACTTAGTATAACAAGTCAACAACAACTTACGTAAAAATTTTAACGCACCAGGAGATAATTCTCTAAATAATCTGTTGCTCTGTTAATGAGGGGGGTGAATAGGTCTACGGATCGGCGGATTTGGTAAATATTTTAGCCCGGATTCTGGATTCAGAGCGAAATTTTAACGGATCTGCGGATCCTATGATCACGGCGAAACGCGGTTTTATCAAGTTTTTGGGCCCAGATTTTGGATTTTGGTTGTTAGGAAGTCCGGATCGTACATCTCCAGGTTGCCCCAAAATCTCACTTTCTTTCTTTTTTGTGCCCGATGTCACGCAGTGGAAAAAATGACTAGAAATATAGGGACCTTACGCAAAACACGACGGCAACGGCAACGAAAACGTCACCAAACAATATAATAGGTTTAATGAGCAGAACAATAGCTGTGCACATGCGTTATAATTCTTGGTACATTTCATTGCCGTCCTCTGCAAAACAACAACGTGAAATGACCAAATTCTGCGTTGTTTGGAGAACGTGAACCACAACGGCTAATTTTTCGTATTTCTATTTGGAACTGAACGCATTCGTAGCATATTCAGCAGGGGCAGATTTCAATACCGACAAACACACTGAATAGATCTCAAAAATGAGAAATCCCAAAGTAAAATAGAAGCACATTTTTTACTAGGCGTCGTCCTCGCCGTCGCCGTCGTATATGCGTAAGGTCCTACTAAACTTAGTAACTTAACTAGTGACGCACTTCAGCGTGTCGGGTCCGCGACGGCCGTGATCAAATTGCCTTCTACCCGCGTGGAACCTCTCATCTTTCAGATGATACTGGTGTACCAGGTACTGGTGTTGAAGGCAGTCGAGATGGGCTTGCCTCAGACTGCCAATTCTAACAACCAGTTGGTATTTGCGTTGAGTTTGACTCGGTTGTGTATGTTTGGGACGCTCGATCGATTAAAGATAATCACGCCAAATTCCAAAACAGTGTGATTTAAAGCCTGTTAGAAATCTTTATGATTTCAGGCAGCTGGTGCTCTAATTTTACTTTTAATAATGTCATTCAATTTTGTAACTTTTTTTGAGTACAAATAAAGATTGTTGTTGTTGTTGATGATGCTTTCTCAGTGCAAAAGAAAGGACATTCTCCTCCACCAAGAACGTTGTTACAGCCCGTGGAAAAGGTTAGATTTTGCAAAGAAACACTCACTGAGTATGAAAACTCAGTTCGGTTGGTAGAGGGATGCTCCAAATTAGGCTGAATGAACCCCAAGGCATGGCGTTTCTCCTGCAACCGTTAGGTCTTTCGATATGATAGTCTGAGGACTGTAGAGATTTTCTACGCTGTCTTATGATGGCAACAATCTCCTCAGCTGCATGACGCTTGATGCCGGACAAACAATTTGCGGATTCGGATTTAGTTGATTTTTTGAGCGGATTGACGGAACCAGCCATTAATTTTAGCGGATCGGCGGATTTACATACCCCTATTCACCCCCTCCGTTAAGCATTTATTCCCTTTCAGTGATACTTAAGTGAAAAGGTTTTTTTCAAAGCTAAGTCTTCATTTTCTCGTAAAAAGTAACTTTTACTTTTATACTCTGTGGAAAAAATTAATTTGCCATTAAAATGTTCGAATAATGCTCAATTCTTTCACCTCACTATTTAAAAATGCTCGAAAAAATGCTTGCATAATGTACAAAAGCCTATGCAGAAACCGACAAAGATTCAACGTTTCTCCTCTCATGCACCATATAATCTGAGTAATATCGAGATCCACATCACCACGAACGTACCATGAACAAATTTCTCTTAAAATGTGCTTGGCTTTCCAGGTTTTCCTCCTGGTGTTCTCGTGAGCTGCGCGGCCCAACCTTTTGACACCTTAAAAGTGGCTGTTCTCTGCTTCAGACCAAAAGTTTTTTATTTTCTATGCATACCCTATTGGCAGACCTGAGCCAAGACTCGACTGATGTATTTCTGTTCCGACCGCAGGCAGCTGTTCAGAGCGGCGGCAGCTGTTGTGGACACCCTGCCATAACCCAGTAGTTGTTTTCTTTGTTTTGTCCTCATGTTTGTTATTAGTTGTTAGAAGGCGAAGTTTAATAATAAAAAAAAAAGACCTGTAAAATTAGTACACGGCTCCACATGACACGGACTGCAGCCAACCCGGCGGAACTGGCTTCCATTTGCACTTGTCTAAACATAGGGAGAGCTACAAATTTGCCCAATACCCAGTACTAAGCCATAGTGAAACACACCCTATTCACGCAGACAAAATGATCAAAAATCTCTCACCTTTTTCAGGCCGAAAGCGCTCAAAACTTTGAGACCGCATATATACCCATAAAAAGAAAAACAGTAACAATTTTCATTTCCCTTCAGGTCATTTTCGCTTTACAATTCTACTCTTCGATGAACTGTCAATATGCATCCGGGGGCGCGACGTTGGTAACTCGGCGGACGAAAGGGTTCACGAAAGTCACTTTACTGCAAGAAATTTGTCGGTTCGGTCCCAGGGGCACGTCCTTCTAGCTTGCAAAATTTCCGAGAATAATATAATAATAATAATAATAATAATAATAATATAATAATAACAATAATAATAATAATAATAATAATAATAAAATAATATAATAAAAAAAAATAATAATAATAATAATAATAATAATAATAATAACAATAATTAAATAATAATAATAACAACAACAACAACAATAATAGTAATAGTAATAATAATAATAATAATAATAATAATAATAACGATTTATTAACAGCATTTCTACAGAGTAGCTCTACATCTGAAAACTTTTGTCGCGCATTTATTTTCCTCGCGTCTCGATTAACTGCTCCTGAGCCTTTGAGGATGGTCAATACGGGTTCTACGTGGCAAATCAAAACAAGCAGTGAGCTGTGTAGTAGAAAACAATAAATTTCTTTTGAAGCAACCGTGTGAACTTTAACTTCTTCTTTCCACAAAACGTGTCAGTTTAGTACAGGTTCAGCCGTATACTTCACAGTTCCTAAACTTCTCCTTGGCTTCTCTTTCTTATATTTTTCACTTGGCGTTACGTCCCGATTCATAAAGTAACTTAGAGATGTATTGTTTTACTGTTTCACTCGATTTCTCTATTCTGTAATTAAATTTAATAATCTGCACAGCATATGCATGTTTTTTCCTTATTTCCGGTCACTTGATCTCAGCTGGCGATATTTTAACTCGAACTCCCGATAACTCGAACCTTTTTCCCTTGAAGATTCGAGTTATCAGGAGTCGACTGTACCATGTACATGTACCCCTCTCTGCCGCCCTGGCCCCGAGCTGCGCCATTACTATGTGCGGGACTTGAACCACAGGTAGCCCAAGTCCTTTGGGAACGGTCAACATGACATTGCGTAATAGCGTTATTACAAGAGTTTGTATGGGAATATAACGATCGTACAGACTAGTTTAAAATAAGGGGAAAACTTATAAAATCGCTTTACCCTTTTTTTGTTGTGCGTATAGCCTGGAGCTGCGCTCTCGTTCGATTTGAAATCACGCAGATGATTTCAGACCAAATTGCACCCCACTCAGTTCAATTACCATATTAATTTTATTTTTCATTCGGCAAAATCACAACGAAGGTATTTACTCATTCGTTTAGATTTAAATACGCCGTATGTTCGCCTACAAAAGTAGTTTTGGATTTGATTGAATTATTCCCATATCACTTAAGTATGATGTTTTGGACATGCTTTTAAAATTCAGTCCTTTTACTAAAACGTGGCTTCTAAGTGTTTATTTTTATGTATGAAAACTTACTCGACTTCAGTGGTCATGTGAGTGGCCACGCCCTAAATTGAAAGAATATGATCATTTAAGTTACAAGATGTAAACGTACTAGAAAATTTCGTTTTTTTCTTTCAAAAGCTATATCTTACCTGCTTATATGTGTTTTTTAAAACGGGGATTCTGAAAATGTTTTATTATTTTGCCATTATTTCCTATTTTGGCTAGTCCCAGTCCCTCTCCAATGGATATACGTTGTAATTGAAACAAAAGAAATAAATCTATCAACCCCGATTAATTCTCTAAACTTGGTGGTTATAGCTATTCTCCTGACATCAAAATAACTCAAGGATTACAACTGCAAATTATCGTAAATTTGAATTCAAATTTATACAAACAATTGGGTCTGGCAAGTCACGTGACTAAGGAGCAAAGTTCCTGTTCATTTAGCATTCTGGCTCAACCTTAAACATACTTATATCTTAAGTTACTCAGTGTAGTCTTTTGCCACTTTTCTATGTATTAATAAAGTAAATAGTATAAATCTATACACCAAGTTCGAGCAGAGACCCTGTGGCACAAAGAGGCCCTGTGGCACAACCCTGACACATTGTTCTGATAATCAGAAGGACAATTATTATCAGCTGATGCATTGTCTTTATCAATTCTATCTTCACCTTTCAAACGGTCTTCCTCAGAAGCACTTTCTGTCTCACAGTTGAAAGAAACAGACAAGCTAATTGAACAGGAATAACTTTTTTAAGGGAAAAACGCTTTGCGATATTTATTTTTGCAGAAACGTATTTTTGCTGATTGCTGAAAAAAATCGCAAGGATTGAAAACATCATGATATCAAAACCCGGAACACTTGAGAGGAAACACTTCATGCACCTTCCATGACGGACCTACCTGGGAGTAGACACTTCGTGCACTTTGTATGACGGACCTACCTGGAGGGGACACTTCGTGCACTTTACATGACGGACCTACCTGGAGGGGACACTTCGTGCAGCTTACATGACGGACACTGGGGGGCACTTTGTGTACATGACGGACACTTTGTGTACCTTACACGACAGTTCATACTGGGGACACTTCGTGCACCTTACATGACGGTGCCTACCGGGTAACACTGCCTAGCGGGTAACAGTGCCTACCAGATATACTTTGTGCATCTTGCATGACGGTGCCTAGCCTGCGTGGCAGGCCGTAGAAAGGGAGGGAGGAAAGTCAAAATGAGCGCGGGAGGGAGAAGGTACGACCTGCAAGGACGCTATTGTTGTTTATTTTTTGCGTCCACCAGACGAACGTAAAAATCATGATTGGTCAGATTTAATGAATTACCTAATCCATCCTTCTGATTGGTCAAGCGACCTGTCACTCGACACCATTACGGTCTTCTCACGTTTATATTCAACAAGGTGGATAAATCAAGAGATCGTTTCGACCTTATTTATCATATGTCAGCAGATGCTAGTAATGACGCCTCTTTTCAGAATTATTAGCGACCAGATTATGGAAGTCGAAGCCATGAATTTCACTGCCTGATATTTGGCTCAAGGCTAGTTTGTTTGGAAGACATGGAAGTGCGCAAATTGTTGTCTGTGCATCGGGGGAAAGTGCCACAGATAAGCGATTTCTACAATCACTAAAGAAGACACTACTCAGTAGCAGTTTAGGGGCCGACCATTTAACTCTTGAGGGGGGCGTGGGTGATTTTTGAAAAAAATTTCCTGCAAGCTCTTCTCGGAAAAAAAAATTGCGTGCAGCCGGATGCCGAATAGAAAGCTTATGGGAAAAAACGGGAAAAAATATCCTGCCCACCAGATTGCTATGAAAAAAATTCTTGCTGACCAGAAATCACCCACCCCTCCCTCAAGAGTTAAATGGTCGGCCCCTTAGTGGCTTGCTAGTCGCATACAGTTGAAACATGAACAGGCACTCCGGGCCGACTGTGAATCGATGTAAGAAGCAATCACTGTTTTCCCAAAGCTCTCCAGAGATTCGCTTGAGACAACTCTGAATATTTCTTTTCTCGTCGACAGTTTTGAATATATTTCTCCAAGCTTTAGCCACACTTTTGCCATATGTTACTTTTAGATTTATCTGGCAAACTCTACAAACATTGTTGCAATTGCCTTCTCTTTGGGCCGGCCTCTTCTCCCTTTTCCAACGTCCGAAGCTGAGGTCTTCAATTTTAAAATTCATTTTTTCGTGCAAAACAACAAAGACAAGAGATACGAGAACCCATTGGCATCTACAGATTTTGTCACGAAAGAAGCGACGTCATTCTGATTGGATAATTTTGACAGCCAGACATTCCACAGTTGAGTGGTTTTTGCATAGTTAGTTAGAGGGCGTAATGAAGAAAACAATAGCATCCTTGCAGGCTTCCCCTACCGCGATCCTCCCGCGTCCGATCTAATCGGTTCACTAGCTCGTCTTTCCCCTTTCCCTCCCCTTCAGACACCGGTCACGCAGGCTAGATGGTGCCTATCATGGGGACACTTCATGCACCTTACATGATGGACCTACCTAGAGGGGACACTTCGTGCACCTTACATGACGCTTTCTACCGGGAAAACTTCATGTACCTTACATGATGGAGCTACCTGGAGGGGATACTTCGTGCACCTTACGTGACAGACCTCCCTGAAGGGGGACACTTTGTGCACCTTACATGATGGAGGTACCTGTAAGGGGACACTTCGTGCACCTTACATGATGGAGCTACCTGGAGGGGACACTTCGTGCATCTTACTTGACAGACCTACCTAAAGGGGACTTTTTGTGCAACTTACATGATTTACCTACCTGGAAGGGGACACTTCGTGCACCTTACATGACGGACACTGGGGGGACACTTTGTGTACCTTACACGACAGTTAATACCGGGGACACTTCGTGCACCTTAGATGACTGTGCCTACCGGGAAACACTGTCTATTGGGTAACAGTGCCTACTAGATATACTTTGTGCACCTTGCATGATGGTGCCAATCAAGGGGACACTTCATGCACCTTTCATGATGGACCTACCTAGAGGGGACACTTCGTGCACCTTACATGACGGTTTCTGCGGGAAAACTTCATGCACCTTACATGATGGAGCTACTTGGAGGGATACTTTGTGCACCTTACATGACAGACCTCCCTGAAGGGACACTTAATGCACCTTACATGAACGAGCTACCTGGAAGGGGACACTTCGTGCATGATAGAGCTACCTGGAGGGGACACTTCGTGCATCTTACTTGACAGACCTACCTGAAGGGGACTTTTCGTGCACTTCACATGATGTACCTACCTGAGGGGGACACTTCGTGCAACTTACATGACAGACCTACGGGGAAGACAGTTCGTGCACCTTACATGATGGAGCTACCTGGAGGGGTCACTTTGTGCAACTTACATGACAGACCTACGTGGAAGGGGGCACTTCGTGCACCTTACATGATGTACCTACCTTAAGGGGACACTTCGTGCAACTCACATGACAGACCTACCCGGGAAGACACTCCGTGCACCTTAAAGGATGGAGCTGTTTGGAGGGGACACTTAATGCAGCTTACATGAAGGACCTACCTGAAGGGGACACTTCGTGCAACTTACATGATGGACCTACTCAGAAGGAGACACTTTGTGCACCTTACATGACGGACCTAACTAGGGGGACACTTCGTGCACTTCACATGACGGACCTACCTCGGAAGACACTTCGTGCACCTTACATAATGGAGCTACCTGAAGGGGATACTTTTTGCACCTTGCATGACGGACCTACCTGAAGGAGACACTAAATTTAATTAATTAATTCCAATTAATTAATTTGCCTTCTTTGGGGGATGGGGTAGCTACCTTTGATTGCTACGTAAAACGTACCGGCACTACAATTACATTTCTTCATGAACAACATCACAGAACTATATACGGTTCCAATATTCTCTTGTTATCCTAGTGGTACTATTCTCTTAAGAACAAAAGCGATTCGCTGGAAGCGCATGCGCAGATTGATTTGCGTTAGTGTTACCTATATGTTAGGAAAACGATATATTTCATACACAGTTTATACACGAACGTTTAATGGTTTTCCTTGTGGCTGAACACAGCATGTAAGACACATGCGCTTTAGCATTGTCAGCATGATACAATCCGTTCTCGAGTTCAGATTTATGCGTGCGATACCACACTCTTGTCTTAACGGGCGATAGCAGTTATATTTCAAAGTGAAGAATGATCATGGCAGATAATTTCCCAATTTATTTAAGGGGGAGAAACTTAACTACAAATCTGTTGCTAAGGAAATCTCAAAACCTCCTTTTTTTGCCCTGAAGTGCAGTGGGCATCAAAGTTTACCGTGTTTGTTCGATACACGTCTCCTTTAATGTTTCGAACCACGCCCATATTTGGTATGTCACGTGACCACAATAGAAAACGTCTGAAAACTCGGAATGAGTGCATCGTTTTCGAAATATAACAATACGTTTTGTTAAACACGGTATTATCTACAACTTGTAGTATGCGTTTGAGGAAATGTACAATATTTCGAGAATTATAGAAACATTTAAAGGAAACGGGTATCGAAGAAACACGGTAACATTTGATGCCCACTGGACTTCAGGAGCCAAAAAAAAATGAGGTTTTGAGATTTCCTTAGCAACGGATTTGTAGTTAAGTTTCTCCCCCATTAAGCAATTGGAAAGAAGGAGCCTGAAAAAAATCAGGGCTTCAACGGGCCAATTTGTTGAGTTCATATCTCCCGTGAGGAGTGAAAGGGCGTGAAGTATATATGAAATTATTATTCAACTTTCATACACTGTACGAATTCCAATTCTCTGGTGGTTGATTTGTGTCCACGTGAAACTGGGTTGTGACGAAACACCCTCCTTGACGTCATTATCGTGGTGTAATAGCCGTGGTGTAAATTCTATACACCACTGTCATTACACTATGGCTTCAGCTGACTCCAAGTTTGACGATTTTTGTTTGCAGTGTATTCAATTTGAATAATAAAAATGTTAACGCACTCATTGCTCGTAAAATTATCGGGATTTACCTGCCCTCGTTCACTAACAATGAACTCGAAATTTTCAATACCGCACTCGGCGGCCTCGTGCGGTATTGAAATTTCTCGTTCATTGTTAGTGAACTCGTGCAGGTAAATCCCGATAATTCACTCGCTGAGTGCGTTAACCTGTAAATAATTCATATGTGAACTGCGGTGGTAGATCAACCTCGTTCCAGGGCCTTTGCAAGATGACGAAATAATCGAGCTTGTGCATACTATAAAATCGGCATGTGCTTGACACCTAAAAATTAACGATAACATCGGCAGTTAGAGATATTTAAGGAATCGCTCCATAAAGCTTCTTTTGAACCTAATGAGAAGATGCGATGTTTTGTTTAGAATAGCCAACCGATTCTAAAAATTATTATGGTAGTTTGTAGTGGACGAATTCTGCAAGCTCAGTGTATACCATAAATCACATGATCACAGTGGTCTTATCCGACTGCCGGCCACGATCTCAAAAGACTAAATGCCCGGCAGTCAGAATATTCACCGAAGTCCGACTGGAATTCTCAATCAAACCTACTGCAAGTATTTGGTGTTTCTTTAGAAATGTCAAGGGATCCTAAAAACTATTTTGGGTTTTACATTCGATGAATTTACTTAGCTTGTGTATACCGTTAAAATCGTTCATCAGTTTATCGACACAACCATTTGCCGGTGAGACTGTCGGTCACGGTCTCAAAAAGACTAAGGGAGCGGTCATTAAACCTGTGGGGGGGGTGGGGGGGGTGGAAGGGAGGGGAGGGGAGGGCTTTAATTTTTCGGGCGCCCATTTGGGGTGGGCCATAATTTTATGGGTCCACGTTTAGGGGAGGGTTACAATTTCTGGGCGCCTTTCATTAAACGTTGGGCGATGGGCACAAATGTGCTTTGTGCTATTGACTTTAGCATGGCAAGAGAATCTTCATAGAATCGTATACTCAAAGCTTAATTGCACAGTGAAAAAGCTCACACCCAGAACAATTTTGTAAACATCACTTGATTTATTGTTATTTTAAAAAATCAATAAATTCTGGTATGCTAGAAAACTCAATCAGTCTTAAACAGTAACGGTATCAAACATATTGTTTTTTCTTTTTCAACAAATGCGACATAGTTAAGTCTTGAAACAGTATGCCAATGTCCAGTGAAGATGTATAAACGATTACTCAATGGGCTCATAGTAAAGGGTGCATTCCAATGTGTTCCAGTAGGGGCCAATGTCTTCTGCAATGCTGCTGTCGTATGCTTCCACTGCAGTAAAGACACTTCCCGAATCCTCCTCCTGACATTGTTTAGTTACATCACTATCATCGGCCCCGTCATTGCTATTTCTTCCACTGTCTTTGCTGTCATTGATGCTACTTAGGTTGTCTTGGTCGCTACTTTCATCGTCGTCACTTGCATTAGAGCTACTCTCACTTTCAGAAAACCCTAACATTGTTCTAAGCTCTGATTTCGCGCTGTCATTTAAAAGTTCGCACCGAATAGAGACAGCTTTCGCTGATCCGTTATTAAATATGCACAATTAATTTGTTCACTCTTGAAGTTGACTACAAAACAGGAATTCAATAAGTAACAACGGGGCTGTTTATTGTACGGGTTCCCTTTACTTGGTGAAACTATTGGGTTTTGTAAATAGCGGTGTATTAAAATAGTAACGCTTTTTTTCTTATTCTAGTGAAATAATTTGTCTCAAAATAACGTTCATATGGTTTTCAGCGGTGCAACATTCTAATTCTCAATTCTCCAAATTTCTTCCACAGGGGAGGGTTACAATTTTTTGGCTCCCATTTTAAAGGGAGCCAAGATTTTTTGGGCTGTTAACCCGAGAGGGGCTAAAATTTTTGGGCTCTAACCTTTGAAATAATACCGACCCTCCCCCCCCCCCCCCCCCCCCCCCCCCAAGTTTGAAAGAATCTTTCGGTGGAAATTCTTGTGAAAATTTCTGACTGCCGGGCATTTAGTCTATTTGAGACCGTGACCGGGAGTCTCACAAATGGTTTGTATCGATAACTGAGCGATTTTATAGTATGTACAAGCTCGGTTATCTCGTCATCTTGCACACTAACATAATTTTGGAATCGCTCTGCATTTCTAAAGAAAGTTACATCAAATACTATCAAGAAGTTTAAAAGAATCTTTCAGTGGAAATTTCTGACTGCGGGCATTTAGTCCATTTAAGACCTTGCCCGGCTGCCGGGTATTTAGACACAGCGAAAATACTTACGCATAAAAGGACTGACGCTATATTGACTCTTAAATTTAGAGTTACTATCGGCTGATGCAGAGATGCCAACCAAAGAAAATCACAAACCGGGAGATCACTAATGTTACCTTTTGACCTTAAAAGAGTTTTTCAAAGTAGAAAGCAAAAAATTTCCCTCCAAAATACAAAAAAGTCGACCAAAATATGTCCGAGAAAAATGCATATTATGCGATTTTTATTTTATTTGTTTTGTCTGGGAGATTTGGTGCCTCACATGGGAGAGTGGGAGATTGTATAAGGAAGATTTCCGGATAATCCGGGAGAGTTGGCATAGACGCTGAGATACTCTATGGACTACCGAAACTTCACAACCCTGCACAAACCTGCACCGACAATGAGTTTTTTTACGATAACTGCAGAAATTCACGCGCGCTCATAGGCTAATTTTTATTGTCAATATGCGGACAGACACATGAATTTAAAATTCATGCGACGCGTCAGCGAGCGAGAGCCGGCAATTCGACAATTTGTTATCGTAAAAAACAACTTGATGTCAGTTTTTAATGCGTCTGTCCTGTTATTGATAATGAATTTCGTCATAACATTGTCAAAGTATTCTGCGGATCCACTCGGCTATCGCCTCGTGGATCCACAGCTACTTTGACAATGGGATGACGAAATTCATGATCAATAGCAGGACAGACGCATAAAAAAACTGACGTCAATTTGTTAATTTTACGATAACTGCAGAAATTCACGCGCGCTCATTGGTTAAGTTTTATTGTCAATATTCGGACAGACACATGAATTTGAAATTCATCTGACGCGTCAGCTAGCGAGAGCGGGCAATTCAACAATTTGTTATCGTAAAAAACATATTGATGTCACTTTTCAATGCGTCTGTCCTGCTATTGACAATGGATCCACAGCTACTTTGACAATGTTATGACGAAATCATGATCAATAACAGGACAGACGCATAAAAACCCGATGTTGAACTTACTTGCGGCCAATCTCGTACCCAGGTTCCTCTCTCTAATTTTGATCTGCATCCTGGGTGTAGATACTGGGCACCAGGTGCTCGGTGTTGTCATGTTGTTCCTCGATTGTCATTGTGC